>CP126894.1:131887500-132055000 GCA_030440675.1 Furcifer pardalis
AATGATCAAACAACTAAAGAGGCAAGTGAATAGATTTTAGTCAAAGAAAATAATCACCAAGACCAATGAGAGGGAGAGAAATAGTAAAGATGACACCTTCGAAATTTCAGTCCTAAAAGTCTTGGAATTGAAACACACATAGGTACATATACATAGGCAGTGGTGGGCTCCAAAACAATTTACTAGCACTGTGGGCGTGGTATGGTGGGCGTGACCAGGGGAAAAGCCCTGCGTTGCACACAAATTAGGACTACTTTATTTCAAAACTTGAAAGGGTGGGGCCAGCCAGAATTTCTGCTACCGGTTCTGGCGAACTGGTGTGAACCTGCTGATGCCCACCACTGCACATAGGCCAACAACAAGAAAGTTGAGTGTGGTTGCACCGCAACATGCTACAGTATGCAAACAAAGAGCGAGAATTTGTTTGGGCTGCAGAAGATGGGAAAATGCTTGCTAATTATAAGAAGAAAGTGATGGAGGAAGGTTTCCAGGTGGACCCAAATTTCTCCACTGCCAAGTCAAGATGGTGGCTTGCTCTAGGGTGTGGTGGAACTCCACAACGCCCGCCCGCCTGCTCCGGTTTCAGCGCGCAAAAGCGCGCAGTGGCTTCGCTTCTTGGGTGCGGATGCGCCGCCCTGGCTCGCCTTGGACGGCCACCGCTGGTTAGGTCACAAGCGGGCTCACTTTAATTCAGCTCCCAACGTGTGACCCTGGACGAGGCTTTGAAAGTTTGGGAAAGAGAGAGAAAGAAAAGGAAGGAGAAGTGGCGCGCAGATGTGCGCGCGTGTGAACGGGAGAAGCGCCCGCGAGTGCGTGTAATACTTTTTGCAAAGCGACCACCGCTGGTCTTCCGAGCCTCCCGTGCCCGCTTCCCAAAGACACGCTGCATGCTCGGTCACTCGTCGCAAAATAACATACAGCATCATCGTGGGGATGGTTTGGCAGCTGGCACGCCCTGCCAAGCCGAGCCCCACCGCCAGATCCCACCGCCGCTTCCCCTGCTGCGGCCACGCTCAAAATGGAAGGACCAGCAGCGAGCAGGCAGAAACCCGTCAGGTTGAGGCCGAGCGTCCCTGCGGGTGCGCAACAGCGACCTGAAGGAAGCCTGATTAAGGGGTGCACCAAAGCCCCGCTGCGCTGCTGTGCCAACCTAGAAGGAAGAGCAAGGCAGGATCGGCCGCGAGGGGGAAGGGGCTGCGGGGATGGGGAGGGGCAGATAGAGAGAGATAAATAAATAAATAAATAGTAAAAAAAAAAAGAAAAAAAGAAATCACCAGGAGGCAGTGACAAAGGGAGCTCGCCAGCTTGACAACATAGCAGACACCTTTAATTCTGTCATGTCTCATACCCTTTACTTTCTCACACGTTTGCGGCGATTCCAACGTTGACACCGACAGGTTTGTATTTTTTTGGAGGGGGGGGGCGGCTTAGTAGGTTGTTGTCCCCGCCCTCTCCAAGACTGGGGAAAGAAAAAGGAAGACTCGAAGAAGCAATATTAAGGAAGGAAAGAAGGAAAGAAAGAAGGAAGGAAGGAAGGGAAGAAAGAAAGAAAGAAAGAAAGAAAGAAAGAAAGAAAGAAAGAAAGAAAGAAAGAAAGAAAGAAAGAAAGAAAGAAAGAAAGAAAGAAACTCAATCTGTCAGACCTTTCCTCCATAGTTGGAAGAAACTCCAGAGTTAGGACGTGTTTCCTTGGGGCCAAGTTTCCCTTCTCCCAAATCTACTCAACGTTTGGGGCCAGATGGATAACATGGGGGGGGGGGAGATGAGTGTGAGGGATAAAGCTGAGAATTGAGATGCGAACCTGCTCTCCTGTTTTCGAGGCAGAGTCTGCCTTCTGCCCTGGAATTAGTGGAAATTGGAAAGCACCCAAGCTAACCTGAGGAGAAAAGGGTGCGAGAAACACACTCGTGCCCTTTGTCAGAAGCTGGCAATGGGAAGAGGTGGCATTGACAGCACAAGAGTCCTCAGTCCAACTGGCTGGCCTTGGGAGACCAAAAAGAAGGGAACCTGGTCTTCAAGTCCCCTGAAAATGTATCTTCTTTGGGAAGAAACCCCTGAAGCATCCAGGGATCTATCTGGATTTACTTCTAGGTAACCATGGCTACACAAACAATGGGCTGTGGGCTGCAAGAATTTTGGAACCTTCCTTGTTTTGGACTACAAATCCCAGACTCCCCTGGAGCTTTGGGAAGTCATAGTCTAGAGTAATCCAACACTGCCCCCCCCTTTCTGTGTGTGTGTGTGTGTGTGTGTGTGTGTGTGTGAGAGAGAGAGAGAGAGAGAGAGAGAGAGAACACCCTCCAAGCTTCTCCTGCAGTCTTGCTCCCTGTTCCTTCTCCAAGATCTCCACGGAATGTCTCAAGAACATGGAATCTTCTCCGAGGAGTACTGGGCACCAAACGTTAAACACCCAGCATTCAGTCCCTTCTCCCTCCCCCTTTAGCAAAAATAAATAAATAAAAATAGTGTCCCTTTTGGAACAGTCCTCAATCCATTCCACCACCCCCTGCCCCACCTCTACCACTGTCGCCAGAGTCAAAGGTGTTTACTGAAGTAAACCCTTCGGGACCTGTGTCACAGCAGTGGACTGAAGAAAGGGGGGGGGAGGTCTGGGGTGGAAGGTATTGAAATAATCTCTTTGGAGGAACTCTGTAAATTTTCGGGGTAATTGGTGGAATCAGGTATCTGAGTCACACGCTTCAACGGGATAACATCTCATAGTTGTGTGGACTTATTTTTTTTTCACAGAGAGAGAGAGAGAAAGAGATCTGTCAGAGCAGCTCCAGGAAAGAAAATGCGAGCCATCACTTCTCAGCTTTCTAATTTTCTTTCTCTAAATTTCCTTTAGCACATTTAATCTTGCTTCCTGATTTTGGCAGGGAAGGGGGGGGGGGACCTGCTTCTTTCTTTAAAAGCAGCAAACACAAAGATATGCTAAAAAACAGTTTCTGGGACAAAAATGACAGTTTGGTAGCCAAGAGATAGTGTAGTTGAGATACTGTCACTTAAGATTTCTGTAAGAATTTGGCTATTGAAAGCCTAGGAATTGGCTATTCTCTTTTTCTCCTTCATCTCAACCCAAAACCCTTCTCCTTCTCCTAAAAATTTACTACAAATGGAGGCAAAGAAGAATGCAGGCAAAATTTGACAGCTCTTCCTGAAAGAGCTTAAATACTTTTCTGTAAGCAGGATCTAGTTATAAATAAACTCTCCGTGTGAGTGTGTGTGCATGTGTGGGAAGGGTTGGAGAGAATCTGAGAAAATCATTTTGTAGCTAATAATAATTGTAACAATCATTCAATCTAATTTTTAAGGGGGGAAAGCGATAGAGAAGAGGAAAAAAAATAGATGTAATAGCCTTGAAAAATAAAATAAAGATTTGAGCAACATTTGATCACAGTAAGTGAGGAAGTTCTGAAGATGCGCTGCTTACTTCCATTTTCTGCTGGAAGGAGAGGATTTCACAAAAGGGGAAACTAATAACTTTGTGCCTTCCCCGCCACTTCTTAATTAATCCAAATTAACATTTGGACCTGTTCTGCCCATCCCTCAGTTCTCTTTGGCTCTGTGGTGTGAGAAACGTGTCAGGCTGTCCCTCTGCTTTATTTAAAGACCCTGATGGGACAGAAATCCCCTTCTTCCTCCCCCATCGTCACTAGGTCATGGAGACAATAATCCTAACGGTATTACATCACTCTGTTAATAAAGGCGATTAATCGAATCGGTGGGGAATCGGAGGTCATGGGGGGATTTGAGTGCCGAAGGCTACTAAACCTATTCCGCCTTGTGCCCATTCCCCAGATTCAGACCAATCTGCAAACCGGGAAGAATTTGCATAGAAGGGAGCCAGACTGGGTCAATCTCGCTTCTCTTTAAGGGAGCTAAAGATAGCAGGAGCAACGGATTTAGTTTGAAAGCAAGTTATATTTCTTTTTAGTGTGTTTCTTCAAAGGAGGTAGTTTAATTAATTGGCCCAGCGGCCTACCTCGTAGAAAAATCATGGTGAGTAATTGGAATTATTTATGCAATCCTAAACAGTCCAATAAAGAAGTTGGCACCTCTTCCTGAACAATGCCACGACTTGAAAAATCAGTGGCATTTCATTTCAAGGGAACTGACTTCTGGAGAGTGTGTGTTGCTTAGGCTGGCACATTTTTGGCTAGGCAGGCCTGACCCTGCTCTTTCTAGAGGTGTTTGGTTTTTAAGCAAAAAACCTCAGACCTTACATCCCCCTGAATTCTGTGGGTCTGGCTCCCAGGTAAGCCTCCTCAGGATTACGCTGATTACATTGTTAAGTAGAGATAAATCCCGTTGAACTCCGTGGGCCTTACTTCCCAAGAAGCACGTTGGGATCAAGCCGTGCCACCCTCCAATTGATTTAAACAAGTCTTTAATGATCTCAATTTGCTAGTTAATTCCACGCAGAGTGATTAGGAGGTGTATAATTCCAAACCGGAAACTCAGGTGAAAATCCCTCTGCAGATGTGTCTCTTATGGAGAGGGAAGGCAGATCCTACAGGAAATTCACACAAGACAAGCTTTAGGAACTTTCCATTGGAAAGCAGGAATAGATACTACCAGTGCAAGCCCTGGGACCTTCAGCCACGGGCAGGGCAGCGCCTCAATCCTACTGTTTTAGGATGGCCCTGTGGCTTCCTTTGATTCTCCTGCAACTTCCCATGGCATCAAGTCCCGCAGGGAAGGCAAGGGGGGGGGCAGATTGCTCCCTCACCAACGGGCACAAGCAGAAAGTGGGGGGGGGGGGGAGGAGAAGCAGCTACTAGATGCTTAGGGTCCCACTTTAGAGCCCCGATCTTTTGGCTGGCGCTCAGGTGAGACCAGAACCCACCTGGAATGTGTGTGATTTGGGAGGAAGAATGGAGAAGTCTCTCGGTGGTCGTCGAGGGTTCAATCTGCCATCCCAGCCCCTCCACCCCAATGGCTAAGAGGTGGAGAGGCACCGGGCCATTCCCTGGCTAACACCCCCTTTTCCCCTCCTTGGAGAAGCTCCTGCAAGCAAGCCCGGCCAGCCTCCTCTGGGGCTCAGAGGGGACGTACCACAGCCCCCTTGTTTGCTTGCCTGCCAGCCAGCCCGATCCCTGGTCCAGAGAGCCATCGGATGCCGCCACTATGCCACCTCCCCCCCCAAACCAGCCCCTCATCCCTCCCTGACACTTTCTCCCTCAAGTGTGAGCGGCGAGTGGCCATGAATAGTCCCCGCATGCCATCTTGTAACACTATCGGCCTGTCAGGAGCGCAGAAGGCTGGGCAAGCTATATAAGGCCGGTAACCAGGGGAAGCCTAACAAACAGCGACAAACACCTCTGCTATTTGACTGGGGGGGCCCTCCACCCTCTTGGTCCTGGTCGCCTTCCTCCTTTCTCTTCCTCTCTTCTTCCTCCTCCTCTCTTTCCTCCCCCCTTTCTCTCTCTCTCTCTCTCTCTTCTCTCTTTTCATCTTGGCTTTCTGTTGCAGAATGCAAATCTCGCCTGCCGGCGGGTGAATGGACTGAATTGTGATTAAGAAGAAGAAGAGCTCCTTTCTTTGTTCTCCCCTCAGGGGATGTTTACTGGGAGAGACACAGCGGATCAGATATGAAAGGCATTCAGGTCAGCATTGATGTGAGCGAAAGTGAAATCATACCTAAGGCATTCAAAAGACCGCCGTGTCAGGGGTTCAGCTAACGGTGCATCTACTGTGTGTGTCTTCCCTGGTAGGCACACAGGAAAATAAAAAGCTGTCCACAAATGGGCATGTCATTTATTTATTTTCAAAGACCCGATTCTTTTTTTTTTTTAACAAAAGTTTTTTTTACATGTCTTCCCCTAATATTTTAAAAAATAAATCAGAAACTTAAGAGAGGAAATAATTCACCTTGTTAGGTTTGCCCGTCTTTACATTCTTTCAACTGTGATATTCCCATTTTATTTTAAATTTAAAGGTGGAAGAAAATCACGTTTCTCTCTTTGCCTGCCTGCCTGCCTGCCTTCCCTCCCTCCTCCCTGGAGTGTAATGTGAAACCTTTCTTTCCTTGGTGCCTCCATATGGGCTCTATAGGGGTACATTAGACATCTAATTGATATGACTGAAGGAGATAGGAGGGTTATTTCTGAGTGGTGGAAGGAAACGAGACTAATCCAGCCCAACTTCCCTGAGAAACAATCTCAGGGACAGAACAGATAGCATGCCAGGGGGCTGAGACACACACACACGGTTTGGTGGTAATAATAATAATAATAATAATAATAATAATAATAATAATAATAATAATAATAATAATAATAATGCAGAAAATGGAGGGAAAACAGATATGAGAGCAAAGAACATAGGAACTGAAATAGTAAAGTCATAATTCCCTTCCACAATATAGAATTATGAAATACTGGAAGTTCAGATCGGTAAAGTTTCTGCTGCCTTGTTCTATAGAGACAGTCGTCCTTAAGCAGGTAGATCTCTGCTCTGCTGCTAGCCTGAAATATACCCCTATGTTACACCTATAAACCACACATTCACATGAGCCCAGGGGAAACTCGGCAGAAAGTATCCCACTACATTTAGTGGGGTTTTCTTTCCTAAATAGTGCCCGTTCAAGAGTGATACTCTTGGGCAAGCAGTGACTCAAGGAAGTCAGGCGTCAAAATGAAATAGAAGGAAAGACTGAAAGGAAAAGCACACACACACACACACACACACACACACACACACACACACACACACACACACACACACACACACACACACACACACACACACACACACACACACACACACAGACACCACAGATAGGTGTGGAGAATGACTTTCAGAAATGGGTCTCTCCCCACCACCTCTCCACACTTTAGAGATGGCGGTTAAGTCGAAATATCGGGAGGCTTCCTCTCCCCCCTTCTCTTCCCATCTGCTTTCTTTGTAACATTTTAATGCTGCAGGTTTTCAACTAGTGTTTCTGCCTCAGAGACTTTCTCTCTCTCTCTCTCTTTTCTCCTCCTCCACTCTTAAAAAAGACAACTAAAGAGCAATCAAAAAAGGTGTCTGACTTCACCATTCAGACAATTGTACCCTTGTGAGAAGGCCTGAATGAATGGTACAGTGGACACCCCAGCACTATTGACGTTATAAACATGTAAATGAAACACATTAGGGCAGACAATCAATTGTCTGTGAGCAGCCCAGCAAACCTGCCGAGCTCCCTGCTCTGGGTGACAGGCACAAAATAGTGTCTACCTTGGGAAGCCCAGGGGGTGGGGGCTGGAAGCCAAAGGGGAGGACAAAAGCTGCCCTTTCAGAGAGGAGAAAATGCACCTTAATGGGGGGGGGGGGAGAGAGATGTAATGTAGATTGGCCCAGATGCTGTCGAGGCCAAAGAGACTTGATTTATTTCAGGGAAGCCACACTATTCTGCTTCCCATTGGGCGGGGGGGGGGAGGATAGAGACCTGGACCCTTAGGGTCCTGAATTTCCCTGCAATTTCCCTTCCCTGGGTGTGTGAGTGCCTCACTGAAAACTCTCTTTCTTCATCTTGTAAAAATCCTCTCTTGAAAACTGCTAGATATTTTCCTCCTCTGGTGAAGGCGGAGAAAGAAAGGAGGATAAGGAAGGTGAGAGACCCTACTAAACTTCCCACCTGGGTCTGAATCCCTTGATGATCAGGAGGCGCCACCACCCTAGATAGGCACAGATCATCCACAGCCTCTCCAGGCAAAGCCATGTGCCCCACTTTCAGTGGGAAGAAATTGGGGGGGGGGGCTGTTTTTAAAATAAACCTTTCCCTAAGAAACTTTGCACTTTTCCAAGTGGGCTCAGCCTGTTTGGAGAACCTGTTCCCAGCTGGACTTCAATGTCCAAAGAGGAAACAGGCTTGTGGAGGGCAGAGGCTCTGACTTCTGTCTCTCACTTAGTCTTTGCCCTCAGACTGGCAGATGCTTCCGCTCAATGCACACACACCACCTCCTTTCTCCCTATAAGGTGCACTGGATGTGAATCTTCTCCTTTTCCTTAGTTGTGTGTGTGTGTGTGGGGGGGGGGGAGAAGCAGTAGCATCCAACTTTCTGAGTAGAAAGGTGGCATTCAGAGCCTTGTGGAGGTGCCAGAGCATTTGCTCTCATTCGAGTGCTCACTTAAAGAAGGCGGCAGGAGATCATGGGTGGGGGTGGGTGCCAGGTGATATCTCCACCACCGCCCCTACCTCAAAGAGGGACCCACACTCCTTTCTGCATGAGAAAGAGAGTCATGAGAACTTTTGGAAGGGATGGAGGAAGGGGAGATAGATGACTGGCTGATGGTGATGGTGGTGAAGAAGAAGAAGAAGAAGAAGAAGAAGAAGAAGAAGAAGAAGAAGAAGAAGAAGAAGAAGAAGAAGAAGAAGAAGAAGAAGAAGAAGAAGAAGAAGAAGAAGAAGAAGAAGAAGATGATGATTATTTTTGCTCTATATCTGAAAATAATCTATTGGAATCAATAGTGCTTTGCTTTTAAGCAAGAGGGAGGGTGAGACTTCTCTCCCCTTCTTTCTCCCCAATTTATCCCAGTAGCAGGAGCAGCATTTCCTTGTGCAGATTCCCCCCCCCCCCCAAAAAAAATAAACAACTAAAGGGTAACGCCAGTAGCAGCAGCACAGGCAACATTTGCGGAAAGTTTCCCGGGCAGGCTGAGAGTGGTGGAGGACTGCGGTGGTAGTGGTGGTGGTGCAGGATCTCCGGGGGCAGCTAGTGGGGAGATAGGAAATGGGATGGTGGGGGGGAGAGAAAAGGCAAAAGCAAATAGGAAGGAGTGTCTGGGGTTTGCCTCTTGCTTCGAGGAAAAGTATTTCCATTCAAAAGTGAGTCAGGCGACTGGGAATCATCTGACTGAACTTTCCTGAAAAACCGACAGGCATTCCGGGTGGCAGCGGCTTCGGGATCGCCTCGGCTCTCCCAGCTCTCAGCAGAGAGAGAGCGGGAGTGCATGCAAGTGAGGGAGGGAGAGAGAGACAATATTTAGGGAATGCTCCCCTCTTGCCCTGAGCCTTCTGTGTCTGTTCCAAAACTTTCCAATCCTGGATGCCCCACTTGCTGACATCACAGTCCCTTATTTTCTTCTAAGGCCATCCCTGGCGTTTAATGGGGTAAAACAACACAACATCAAACCAACAGCTCTGGGCAGAAGCAGCAACTTGGCTTAAAACTGAATGTCCCCCCGTCACGTGCAACCCAGGCAATGTTCCTTACAACTACCATTAGGACCTTATTCTCTTGTATTGGTTGGGGAGGGGAGTAAGCCTGATATGGCACAACCTCAGGTCCCCTTAGCTGCTTATATTGCCAGTCCTGGGCAGCTAACTAGCTAGCTAGCTTTCTTAACACACACATACGAATTCTCAAGACTTGCCCCTGAATTTCTTCCCCATCATTTTACTAGTCACACAGCTCCATTATCAGAAGGGGGGAGTGACATATTCTCCAAGAATCCAGAAAAATTGTGTGCATATTGATGGGGATATAAAATCTACTCCGGTTCAAATAAATCCCCATCCATTCCCAAAGAAGTCAAATAGTATTTGAGAGAGAACTAAAAGGGGTGGGTGGGATGAGGATAAAACATGCTACTTTAGAGATTTATATCTCTAGATACACACCTGCAACTCTAAAGTTGAGTTTCTCCTGGTTTGAGAAATTAACCAACTACAGAGGGATACACTTGGGTCAAAGGGGCGCGTGGCTGGGAAGGTATGCCAGAGTCCCACTGAATGAGAAAACCCACATGGATGCGTGAGACCTTGCGTGAGAATTAAGAAGTTGGGAGGCTCTGAAAAAGATGGGGACTTTTTAAAAGCAAGCCAGTGCGAGGGTGTGTAATGTTTGCAAGGCCTTCTTTTAACTGAACTCCCACTAGAAAGTGAGTGTCAGGGCAGCAGAAATGACTCCTAGGCCGGGTCCTTTTGCATGCTCTAATTATGCCTGTTTCCTGTATGTAGTGTGTTATCGCATCACTAATGTCACCTCTCTCTCTCTCTGTCTGGTAGAACAAACTGCTTGCAGGAAACATGGAACGCAGAGATAGACACGCAGATATTTACCGCACCACCGGTGGACAAGCTTTAAGAAGATAAGCCAACAGTCTTACCCTGCACATTCGCTCGCTCGCTTGCGCGCGCGCACACACACACAAGCACACACCCAAGAAAAGATAAATAAAGGGGATTAAACCACACACACTCACACACTGTCTTGCCCATGCAACAGTCCATTTGGAATCATAAGAAAGTCTCACCAGAAAGAGCCATTCCATTTTGTCCTTTAAAGAAGACGATTTCTATTTAGCATAAAAGATGAAGGTGGCTTGGGGGGGGGGGGAGAGGAATAAAACCCCACAGCACAAAAATGATAGAAAGGTGTTGTTGCCCAGTTGATCCTCAATGCCTTTTCTACATTTGTAAGAACGGTGTGGGGGAGGGCGGGGAGGGAGAGGAAAGCCAAAAGGGATCGATTTTAAGAAAATCGATAACTAACATTTAATAACAAGAACAGAGGGAGAGGAGGCGGAAATCTTGGGGTGGGGTGGGAATGTCTCCTAAATTACCCAGCTCCTGGGGAAAGGGGGCCAGGCGCAGGTTGGTCCCCTTTGCTAGAGCCATCTTCAACCCTGACCAGCACCCAAGACTCCAGGGTGGGGAAAATCAGCCGCTTGACATCTTGTCTTATGAAGGGTTTTCTGGGGCCCTTTTGGAAAGAACCCTAAAAAACCAAGGGAGTTCAAAGGTAACACAAATAAGAGGGGGTGGCTTGGGGGGGGGGGGAGCGAGTTTGACCAAGACTTTCTGCGAAAGGAAAAAAAGTCCTCTACCAGTCGCCCCCCCCCCCATAGGGTTCGACACCTCCACAACCATTAAAAACGATACACGCACAGACCTACACAACCCCGGGCTCGCAGAGCCAGCCAGCGTTTATTTGCCGACCACACGTCCCTTTGTGTCCCCCCTCCCCGCACTTTCCCACACTCCCAATCCCAAGCAGCGCCCGGGTAGGCAAATCGGGTCAGGTTTACACAACATGTCTTCACTCCGCTCTGCCACCTCCCCCCCCCCCTCTACAGAAAAGTTGCTCTACGGGCCGAGAAATCCCTACACAGAGTTTGGGCTAAAACTGGAGAGGGCAAAAGATTGAAACTTGTGAGTTAAAGAAGAAACGAAGGACGTGGGAGAAACGAAGGGGGGGGGGGGCAAAGGCCCCACACCAGAGGACAGAGCGGCCAAAATCCGACTCCGAGTGTGTCTTAGTGAACTTGTTTCTCCCCCCTCCCCCAGCTTCTTCCTCAAAACCTACCAAGATCAAAGAAGAGGGCAACCCTGGATCGATCACACTCCGCCCGTGATATTATTGTTATTATTATTATTGCTGTTACTGTTGTTTCGACTGTAGGCAGAATTCTTATGGCCGCTGCTTCTGGGGGCGTGGGTGGGTGGGTTGCGTGTTGAGGGAGAGTTCCCAAAGCCCCTCTTCCTCCAGCTCAGATCAAGACTTCGGGACATGCCCCCCCTCCCCCCCTTCTTCTTCTTAGCGGTTTGGGTTTTCCTGCGCGTTCGTGTGCTTTTAATGGAGCTGTTAAACATCTACATCTTAGATCTCTCGCTCTCTCGGCCTTCCTCTCTCCCACCCTCACCCCCGCCACGAAGCCACCCCCTCCTTTCCCACGGCTTTCTCTCTTCCCTTGACAACAAGGTCCGGCGGGGGGGCAGGGGGGGCGGCGGCGAGAGGAATCGTGACAGCGGGGAAAACTACCGGACATTTTCCAAAGTGCCTTTTCCTCTCCTTTCTCTCTCTCTCTCTCTCTTTCCTCCCCTCCTCTGCCTTTTCCTTGTTCTTGCTGGCTTTTCCTGGGTCTTGTGAGAAAGAGGGGGAGGGAGCCTTGGCTTGGCTGGGAAGCGATTGTGGCCGAGAAAGGCAGCGATCAAAGGAAAACAAGACAGAGACAAGGACTCCGGGCGGAGGAGCGAGGAAGGGGAAAGGGGGGGTTGGCTGGAAAGACCCGGGGAGAAAAGGACGGGAGGGATCTAACGGGTCTTCCCGGGGTGGTTTTGCCGGCGCAGGAGCTAAGCAGTCCGGACCGTTAGCTGCGTCGTCCTGCGTTGCAGGCGATAAACTTTCAGTGCCCCCCCCCCCGCGTCCTGAATCAAGAGGGGGGGGGGAAATCAATTTCTCTCCACCCTCTCCGTTCCTTCCTTTTTCTCAGCCCCCCTCCAGCCTTTTTCTTAAGGAATCTCTCTCTCTCTACCACCACCCCCCACTTTGATCAGACTTCTCCAGAGGAAACCGTAGGGGTAGGAAAGAGAAAGTAAATCTAATGTTAAGGAGCGATCGCGTGGCGTGGACTGAAAGAAGGGGGGGAGGAATTGAAACGCCCTAAATGAGGGGGGGGGGGGGACCACAGCCGCTGGTCTTCTTTCTCTGACACTTTCTCCTGGACTCTTCTGAACTCTCTCTTTGCCTGCCCTCCAGAAATACACAACAAACAGACAGATCCCTTTCTCTCTCTCGGTGGGGGTCTTCCCTCCCCCCTCTCCCTTTTCGACACTACGGAACCAGCGGGCCGCCAGCCTCCGAAACGCCCCGGCTTCGCTTTGCCAACGGCGCGGGGGCTTTCCTTCCGACCCACTTCTCTCTTCCCCCCCCCCTCGCAACTCCCCCATCTTTTCCCGATCACCCTCCTTGCCTTCTCTCCACCTCAGTCCCCAGCCAGCCAGGCGCCCGCGTCTTCTTTCTCCCCAAGTGGAGTCGCCCGGACCGAAAAGTGGGAAGAAAAAGAAAGTTTGATGGAGAGTCGGGTGTCCTTTTCTCACACCCCCCCCCCCAAACTGCACTCTCCCTCTTCGGCTCCCCAGATCCGGGCCGCGCCTCCTCCTTCCTTCCTTCCTTCTTTCCTGCCCGCGTTGCTCTCCTTACCGTTTTTCCTCCTTGGATTGGCTTGTTTTCGCCTCTTACACCTGGGGCCATCCGCCATGATCTGCTGCTTCATTGATAAGAGTGGATCAGATGGCAGCTCGCATGGGCTCGACTCCCTGATTCAGCAGCACGCAGACTCTATGGAGCAACCAAACAGAGGAACCGGGTGGGCATGGCGAGATCCCGTTCAAATGCAGGGCGCCAAAGAGAGCCCGGACAGCCCAGCAGCCTCGGGCGGGCTCTCGCTCTCGCTTGCTCTCCCCTCCCCAGAAGCCCCCCCCCCCGCCCCACGACTCCAGGGGACCCCGGCCTACAGGCACACACGCACACCCACACAACAACAACAACCACCACCCACATCCCCGCCCCGCCAACGGCCTCTTCTTCGGACGAAGACGGGACGTTTCCGGTAAAATAACATAAAATGATTATGCCTCCTTTCCCCTTTTAGACCCATTGAGCGTCTACCGCTGCTTCCCCTAAGGCCACTGATGTTAAAATTAATATGCACGTTATCATTTATTTTCTCCTCCACCAGCAAAGATCGCTCTCTCTCTCACACACACACACACACTCAGCGCAAGCGTTACATCTTCAATAATGACTCGTGACCCTCTGAAGGATTGCACTCGACTTTTAATTTTTACGCGCGTCGATTTCTCTTTCTCTCTCCGTTTTGTTTTGTTTTGCTCCCCCGCCCGGGTCGTTCCTTTTTTAATTCTTGTTTAAGCAGAAAAGGTCGCTTGACTTCACCGGCCCGGGTGGATTGCTTTTTCCTCTGAAAACTACCCAGCAGAGGACCTCGGGTCACTGGGTCTAGTTTGCATAAGGAGCGGAACGTTTAATTTTTTTCTCTTTTTTTGGAAACTACGTGGCGACCAAGTGATAAGACTAAGAGAAGAAGAGTGTTATCTGACTGGATGGCGTGCGCTTTCTCTCTCTCTCTCTCTCTACACACACACACACACCTCTTGTTTCTCACACGTTGAAAGTCAGGCTGCCCCCCCCCTTGCCGGCTCTTTCTCCTCTTCCTCCATCTCCCCCCCCCTCGTCAGTTCAGCCTGGCTTCCCCAGAAAGAAAACTGGAGGATGTGCGTGGGTCAGAGAGAGGGAGGGAGGGAGGATTTTTAAGACGCCTCTGGTGAGCTTTCATCCTAGGTGATCTCCTTTATGTGTAGTTTATTTTCTTATTAGGGCTTGGAAAGTGCGGCGCTTCCCGGTGACTCCCCCCCCCCCAGCTGGATTTGAGGTCTGGCTTGGTCTGTCAAAAGGGGGAAACGAGGAAATCCCCCCCACCGCCTCTCCCCGGTTGACACACAAACAGAGAGAGAGAGAGAGAGAGCAGCCACCACAACCACAACCCCCGATGCTGCAACTTGAGGCTTAGTTGAACCGGGGGAGCCGGCTTGGGTGGGGTGGGGTGGGGAGTGGGTGTGGACGCGTAGGGGCGACTATAAAAGATGTAACAGATGCAAAATGTAAAACAGGGGATGGTTAACCCCTTGCTCTCCCGAGCCAAAGGCAGCTCCTGCCCTCGCCTTTTGTCTGCCCTTTTGGATTGATGCTATGCAGGGCTCTGGCCAGGCTCTGGGATCAAATGGCAAGTACAAGGCTTCTTTTGGAGGCTGCCATCCCTCTCGACACCTTTACACCAGGTGACCAGTCCTGATGAAGCCCACGAACCTACTTATGAGTAAACATGGGCTGCATTAGAGGTCTGCTTTACAGGTCCTGCGGGCCAGAGGGAAGAGACAGCCGTCTCTTCCTTTGGGTCCTTTTCCTATGAACTTTAAATGGGATTTATTTATTTATACACCTCGCAGTTCCGAGGAGCTTTGCTTGGAGGTTAGCTAAAAATACACGAGAGTGCAGGTAAGGCTGTAACATGGCACAAGCTTAGGCGCCACTCTCTATGAAATCATCTTGAGTCACTATCTAAACTCTAAAGTGTGGGGGGCAGAGAAAATTGAATCTGGCCAGGTCAGGCTTGCCAGATATGTCTGATTTTATAGAGTTTATAATTCAAGGTGCAAACATACACAGCCCACGATGCAGCCAGAAAGCAACAAATTATTCAAGCCAACTGCCACTAGACTTCTAGAATTAGCTTTCCTGGTTATATGGGGAAATCATGTAACAACTTATGCTAGTGGCGAGAATAATCGTCCATGATTTCCACTAGCTGCTCTTTGATATTCAATGTTTTTCTTTTCTTTGAAGGTGTACAATTGTTGAGAAATTTGGAATCTCCATAAAGGTTGCTTTCTTCTTTTTTCTTCATAGGTAAATGATTACTTTTGCCCCTTTATTTTATTTTTTTTGCAAACTACTTTTAAAACAAGTTCCAGTCACTACTTTCACTTCTTGCTGAGAATCCCAGAAGCCGAGGTGTTAACTTCACCCAGCCTCAAGAAAATAAAATCAAGAAATGAAACTGACTTAAACAGCCAGAACAGCAAACTTTCTCATTTGCAGAAAAATAAGAGTAATCATCATTATTATCATAAAGTTAGAACACTATTCACAAAAACACTGTTTGTTAGGGGCTTTTTGGGGAGGAGGATCTTTTTAAAAATAATAATAAGCAAAGCACCAGTTAAAATCTTATTCCCCAGCTCTGCTCGTGTTGTTCATCTTCACAGCTTGAAAATCATTAACAGGTACGTGGAAACTTTAAGATGTGTAAATTTGAATCGAAAAGAAGCGAGCGGAATCCTGGTTCAGAAACAGACCGGGGAAAGGAAACTAGAACTTTCCCTCCACTGGTGGGAACTGTAGATGGGTGGAAGGAAGGAAAACCCTCTCATTTTACCTGGATTGCCAGGTGTAAGGCTTTGGGGAGGAGGGAACTCCGGTAAAGAATAATTTGGAGGAAGAAGCAACTCTTTCGGAAGCGCCTTTTCTTGTTCGAAAGTGACCCCAAGTGAGTGTAATTTCCAGCCCGAAAACGAATTCTCTCCCACACCTCGCCACTTCCTTCCCAGCTACAGACAAGGAAAACAGACCCCAAGCCAGCAATTGTTTAAAAAGAGGGGAGGGAACGAGGGGGGAGAAAAGAGAGAGAGAGATTATGAGGGAAAAAGAGAAGAGGCAAAGCAACCATAAGCAAAATAGAAAAGAAGGGGGGGAAACATTATACCCGAGAACGTACCTGCGGAGTCCTGTTTGTAGTTTTGGCCAGCAATGGAGAGAAGAAGAAGCATGAAAAAGCCGCGGAGTGGAGGAAGGAATTTTTTAAAAAATAAAATAAAATAAATGAAGGTGCAGGGAGATGTAGCTGGCGGAGGGGAAGCAAAATTGGTCAAAAGCCTCGCCAAGAGTTGTCGGAAGGGACCGTTATTCCTGCTGGGCAGGTTAGGACTGATCTCTTTCTGCCACTCCAGGAAACACAAACCTGGGGACGGACTGACGTGTTACGCCTCTTCTAATGACATTTTTTTCTTTTTCTTTTCTGTAGGAGAGAGAGGAGAGAGGACCCTGAAACACACGCCACCTATCTTTGTGGGGAGGGATAATTGAAGAGCACCAAACGTGAGCATCATGTGGAAACGTGATCGCCAAGTTTCTCTCTGGGAAAGGAAGGATCTGGGATAGATTATACCTTGAAGTCTCCGCAAACGCTTTAGTGGAAGAAATGAAATTCCACCTCCCTCCCCTCCCTCTCTCTCTTCCCCCTCCCGTGTTTCCCTCCCTCTTTCCTCCCTCCCTCTTTCCTCCCTCCCTCCTTCCTTGGCCTGCCTGCCTCCCTCCCCAACCATCAAGTCTTTGGCATCGTTATTCTCTCCGCTAAATCCTACTGGATGCGAGGCGGAGGACGGTGAGCGTCGCGCACAGAACTCGCCCAACTCCGCGGAACGGAAAGTTCCGAGAAGCCGCCGCGGGCTCGCTCTGCGCGTCGCCGCCGGCTCGCCGGGGCCACCCCGGGGCCTTCTGCCTTCTTGGCCAGGGTCGAACCTACCGGCGCCTCGCCCTCCCGGGTACCTCGGCGGCGTCCCCTCTCCAGTCTTGCCCTCCCAGCTGTTGAGATGCTCGAAAACTCATCCACTTAGAAAAACAAAACAAAACTTCCGGCACCGAAGATCACAGGCGCCCCGCTACACTCCCCTTCTTTTTAGCGGTGTGTGTGTTGGTGTGTGGTTTTTTTTGCTTTAAATGTTTGGTTGCGTGTGAAGGCTTTGATCCAAAAGTACGCTTACGTGGAAGTAAATCCTTCTACGATCCGCCGGTCGTACTTCCCGGCGGAGTATGTTGTACTGTACTTCCAAGGGAAAGTCTGTCTTTTTTTCCCCTGTTGATAGGTTGTTGTGCTAGTGGTTGTGGATTCTGATTTTGCTTTATTCTCTCCCCCCCCCCTTTAAGATGGATGCAGAAGAGAAAGTGGGGTAACAGAGTTGTGAAAAGGGGCAGAAAGAAGGCAGAGCAAATATTCAAAAAGAGAGAAGCCCTTGGGAAATGACTGAAGGGTGTTATGAAAATGATTCTGAGTTATTCAGCATGAGAATGTACTGAAAATACAAATACAGTACCCGTTTGTGTACAGAATTGGAGGATGAGGAAGAACTTGCTTAATCAAAAGCAAGCCCCTCAGTGGTCAGTGAGACTTACTTTGTAGTAACTTTCTTTGATTTCAGCTAGAGAAAATGTACAGATTTGCCTATACAGTACCTCCATAAACAGAAGAATCTAGAAACATGTCTACTTGTGTGCATGCAATGTGTGTGTTTTGGGATGTTTGCAGACACTGGTTTTGGCACACACGGATAGATTCTACCTGTGAGGGCGGAAAGTTGAGTGAGCTGCTCCGCACTTCATAGGGGTAACAAGTCTTTTGGGAGACTTTGGGAAAGACTAACATGAAAATTAAGCCCTTAGACTCCACCTTTGCACTGTAGGGATTGGTTATGCAAAACGGGAAGGGATTTCTTGGCGAATACCGCTTTCTACTGTATGGTTAATTAAATCATCACTCAAAAAGGTTTCCAATGTGACGCGCCTGTCCTAATCCAATCAGGTTACGTAGGTCCTAAACAAGAAAGATATTTCTTTTCCCCACATCTGGAAGTCAGCAATTTAGCAAGTACTGCACATTATTAACCAATTCCGAGTCCACATTCCCAGGGGAACCTTTAAAAAGCACACACATCCACAACAACTTAAAGTGTGTTCTTAACCAATGCTCTTCTATTTGCTTAATCAAAAAGCTGCTTTGCAGGCGCATCATTGGCGGAGAAGGGGGAGAGACCACTAGCTACGATGTCCTTAAAAGCACTGGTTAAAATAGGAGACACGGGGCTGAAATGGAGCAGGAGGAGGGATGCCTTCCAAAATGTTTTGTTGCGCGCTTTTCCAGCTCTTTACTCCACGCAGCACACCGTCTTTACATAGCTGCAGTTTATGCATTTATTTGCCAGAGAAACTGTGGCGTGATCTCAGCGCATCTCTGTGAAAAATAAATCCGCACACGCGGGAAAAAAAAGTTCCTCTCCTTGCGAGGCTGGCTAGCTGGCAGACTGGGACTGAACTGCAATGTAAACGGGAGCTGGCCCAAGGGAGCCGTATGCGGTTCGCCTCCTCTGTTGGTTTCTCCCTCGGACTTTGACACAGTGAAATCTATTAAAGCCTTCTCCCAACCTCCTCCCCCCCCCGCCCAACCCCCCCCCCGCGCTCCCCCCCCCGCCTTCCCCACGGAAGGAACCTGAAACAAATGCTACCCTGATCCGGCACTCTACTTTTACTTACATTAAGCTAAGATAAACTGCGGTCGAACTGCACGTCGAACGTGCGCCTAAAGCGAAGCATGAGAAGGCTCGTGCGAGTCACTGGAGATTTTCCTCAAAAGACAAGCGCCCTGCGTGTGTGTTCCAGAGCATCCTCCCCTCCACCTTGCTGGGGGCAGAGAGAGGGGGGGGAAGCATCCCCCTCCAGGCACCTTTGGGACTTCATTTCCAAAATATTAAGTTCAAAAAACTCTATAGGAGAAATTCAGGGGATGAAATAATTTTTCCTCTCCTCCTTCCTAAATAAATAAATAAATAAATATTGGCCTAAAATGGCCCCATCCTCAGGACATAGACCTCGCTACCTGGCTCGCAAAATGAATCCCTCCCCACCCCGTTTCTCATTGGGAAAGCTGATGGACTCGGTATCTTTCGACGGACCCATTTTTTGGGTGGCTGGGGCAGGGAGGAGAGTTATCTTTCAAGGGCTCCTGCCAAATCAAATCTTCTTTTCGGTTTTGCTGGATTGCGGCTTTTCTCCCCTTCCGTCTTGTCGTAATCAGGCCCGCTGCGATCCACCCTCCGGAGTTCAAATCAATTGTCTCGCTCCATTCCAATCGGGGGAGCGTCGCCCCCTTTATTTCAAGGAGAATCTCTAGACTTCTTCCCCAAGACAAATAAGGCAAGGACCTTCTTGGGGCACCAAGAATTAGTTCGTGAAACTACAGGTTTTTTGTTTTTTTTAAAGAGCCACTATGGGAATCTGTCATTATTGCATTAATTCCCCTCTCCTCCCCCAACTGATCCACTGATAATAGCAAGATATAAAATTCAATAATTAGAGAAGTGGACGGAGAGTCTCTTCATCCACCCACCACCCACCCTTCTCCTCTCAGGTTAGTGGAGAAAAGTCTTTCTTTCTCCCTTTCCCCCCTGTGTCAGGGAAGAAAATCACGCTCTTTCAGGACATGCCCCTCGCCATCGCCATCCCTGAGAGGGGCTGTTTGGAGCCAGGCGCCTGTGGCTTCTAGGGAAAGAAAAAAAGGCGCCGTGCTCAAGACTCAGGCAAGGAAAGTAAAAACCTCGAAGTACAATCCTAACCCAGAGCGCAATTCATTCGAAACAGGGCTTTTCGACTCTAGTTTTTGGACTTTGCCTGTCCAAGCCGAGGGACTGCGGTGACCCAAGTGATTAAGACACTGAATTTGACGACTGGAAGGTCGGCAGGTCAGCAGTTCGAGACCCGAGTACTGCATGGCAGAGTGAGCTCCAGTCTCTGTCCCAGCTCCTGCCAGCCTAGCAGTTCGAAACCAAAAAATTGCAAGTAGATAAATAGCGACCACTTCGTTGGTAAGGTAAACAGCGTTTCGTGCGATCCTATGTCTAGGCGTGCTTGCCACATGTCCACAGAAATGTCTCCAGACAGCGCTACCTCTTTGGCTATAAACAGAGATGAGCACTGAACCCTAGAGTCGGATACGACTGGCTTTCGAGCAAGGGCGACCTTTGCCTATCCAAATCGACGCGCCTACTTAAGTGTAACGCCTGTTGAGTTCAATTGGCTTGCTCACACTTAAGTACTTCTCAGGATGCCATCTAAAGCACATTTTAGATACCCAAAGTGAACCTATACTACTGCTTAGGGACTCAGTACTAACAATTCAATATCAACAACCTCAACTCTGACTTCCGATGACAGATCTCCCTTCTCTGAAACGCACGCCTGTCGCGACCAGACCTCGACATATTATTCCTACGTTTTCAGTTATAAACTAAGGCCAAGAGGGGGGGGGGGATGGAAAGGGAGGCTGTCTCCAAAATCAATCAATCAATCAATCAATCAATCAATCAATCAATCAATCAATCAATCAATCGTGAACGATCTCTTCATTTCTTTTCAAATACAAGGAGCCTCGCAGGAAGTATTTTCTGGGGAGGCAGACCTAACCGGATCGTGGGAAGGTACTTCTGGATCTAAGATAAAACACAATGCCTTTGCCAAGATAGTTCCCAGACAAAGTTAGGAGTCTCTCGCGGAAGCCCAACAGCCCCGAGGGCCTTCCTACCAGCTCTACCTAAGAGAAGAGGCGAGCCGAAATGCCTCGCGGGACAGTGGCGAGAGAGAGAGAGACTCCACAGAGGTCTTCTACGAAGCCCGTCAGAACAGCACTGTTTGGGGTTCAGCTGTGTGAAGGGGGTTCTCCCCACCCACCAGACTTTATAAATCTCTCTCTCTCTAGAGAGAGAGGGCCCCTTCACACAGCCGAACCCCAAACGGCGCTGTTTTGACTCGCTTCGTAGAAGACCTCTGTGGAGACTCCAAAGGCGGCCAAGTGATCTTTCGCCAGGCTTGGCAAGAGAGGGACCTGAGGGCTGCAAGCAAGCAGAGAAAGACGAAGACTCTCTCCTGGCTTTCGTTCCCGACCTAGAAAGGAGGGATATCTCTTTTTTCCCCCCACTCAACGGCTCTCCTTTCCTATAAGTCTCCACGAAAAGAACGGGGGTCTCTTCCGTCGAAGGGTTGGATCAGATTCGCGTTTCCCGTGCTGCAGTTCCACGCCACGTAGGAAAAGTGTGTTTCTAACTCTCCAGTTTACCCTGGAGTGGCTCCAGCACCCCCGCAACTCACGCACATACACATGAGTTGGCTTAGTAGTGGTTAAGAAGCTCGCCTTGTTAGCTGGAAGGCTGGCAAGTTGGCAGTTTGAGACTTGGGTAGGGCAGGGCGGATTGAGCGCCTGTCTCTGTCCCAGTTTTGAAAGGAGCCTCATTTGGGCCTTCTCTGAGGGGGAGTTTCTTCCGCCAAAAAAAAAAAAATCCTTTCAACCCAGAGTAATTTCTGACAGGAATAATAATCATCATCATCTTTTTAAATGGCTGGACACCCTACTACCCCCACCCACCCCAATTTCCCAGCCTTTAAAAGCTACACATTCAGCGGGGGGCGGCGGCGGGAGTAATGAAGAGGCGGAGGGCCGTGTGTGTGTGTACGAGGAGCGGGGCAAGCCCTTCTTCAGACGAGAAGCGTGTTTGCACAGGACAGCGCGCCAGAACTTTTTAAAAGGGCGCGCGTGCAGGCTCGTTCGGGTGCTCGCGTCTTCTCCCCCCCCCCCCGCGTGTCATATTCCCCGTTTCAGCAGTAGCGCCCCCCCCCCCGCGGGGCAGCGTTCGAACCACGTGATGTCGCGGCCCTATTTCCGGTCTGTAAGGGGGTGGGGGTGGGGGGAGCCAAGCGGCCACCTGCCCGCCTTCCCTGCGCGAGCCTGAGAAATTAGCATGAGAAAGGGCCCCGTCTCTCTCTCCCTGCTCCCTCTGCACAAATGGAAGGGAAGAGCCTTTCCTAAGCTGGCAGGCGGCGTCGGAGGGAAGGGGGCGCCCAGGGGAAAAGGGGCTACCAAGGGAAGGCTCTTGTGTCCTAGAAAAAAGGGGAGGCCCTTGCCCGCGAGGGGGCAATAGCAATTACACTTCTATACCTGCAGTGGCTCACGTGGTTAAGACGCTGAGCTTGATGACTGGAAGGTCAACAGTTCCAGAACCCGAGTACTGCATGGCGGAGTGAGCTCTGGTCTCTGTCCCAGTTCCTGCCAGCCTAGCAATTTGAAAGCAAGAAATTGCAAGTAGATAAAAGAGGGACCACTTCGGTGGGAAGGGTAACCAGCGCTTCATGAACTCTGGTGTCTAGGCACATGTCCATAGAAACATCTGCAAACATAGACAGCGCTGGCTCTTTGGCTATAAACAGAGATGAGCACTGAACCCTAGACCTTTATCTTACCAGCCCCATAGTGCCGAGAGCACTCTCTGGGTGGTACACAAGGTCATTCGCATTGTGCCCCCCAACATGCCGGGCACTCATTTTACTGACCTCGGAAAGAGGAAAGGCTGAGTCAACCTTGGCACCTGTCAGGATCAAACTCACTACGTTTTGGTTGCAGATTGGCAGTTTAACCACTGTGCCACCAGGGCTCTGAATGGTGCATGCAGTAATGGTTTAAAAGAGGATCCCACAGGTATACCCAGTTAACTGCCAATCTGGCCCAGTTACCGTTTCTTGACAGAGGTGCCAAAAAAAGGTCTGTGATATGAGAGGTAAATTGATGTGTGGGAAAGTGCTCCACACCCTCCAGCTTTCTCTCTGGGTGGATTCGGGTGGCCACTTTTCACCAAGGCGTCAGGTTTTTTTTGTCATGTCCTGTTTCGTAGTTTTCAATTTTTTAGAATCGGACTGTTCTCCCTGAGAACTCCCTTTTACTCTGGGTTAAGTCACAGATTGGCAGCTGATTTTGTTTTCCTGATTTCCAGTCCTTAAACTATAGGAGCAACAACATGAGTCCAGTCCCCTCAATTGCACTGCGGGTGGGGGGGGGAGAGATTTAAGATAATCAGGAATGTTTATTTTGGATGAAGAATTCAGGTCAGTTCTGGGACTTGAAACACATTTCTTGATTCAGTACAGTATTATTGAATTCTAAGTGTGTTTCTTTATTCAGTCCCCAAGATCTGGGAGAAACCCATGCAAAGTAGTTCTCATAAAACTGAAGTTTGACTGTTCCTGTCTGACATGAACCAACTAGGAATAGGCCTTCCTGCTTTCTGGAAGGCAGAAAAATCCCTAGCCTAGTAGGAAAGTTAGTTCTCTTTTCTGAAAAAGCAGTCATTGGGAGTTTGTTTCTGCATGCATAACAAAACAAAAGCAAAAATAAAAATACACCATGCATTTTTAAAAGATTTATTTCAGTGCCAGCCTGCCCCCAGACACATTTTGTACAATTCTTTATATCTTCTCACTCTTTGAAAAGGAGGTTCAAAAGCAATTTTTGTTGATAATTTGAAAGGGGCTAGCAACCTGACACTTAGAAAGGGAACACGCCTCTTACAAAGCTGTTGTAAGAGAGGCTTCGGCTCCAACAGTCCAGTGTGACCTGGAAAGAGGAGAGCCACTCTCTTAAGACAGCTTTACACCCCCTCCAAACTACACTCCCTCTCTGTACAGATAATCACAAGAGATGTGACAATGAAGGGATGGCATTGTCTACTTTTTACTCATGGAATAGTGAGCCCAACCCACAGGACCAGGATTTAATGGAGGTTGTGGGATTGAATGTCTGGAATTGCTTTTACAAATGTTCCCGTACAATCATACCCTACACACACTGGTGGGATTCAAAAATTTTTACTACCTGCTCTGTGGACATGGGATGGTGTGCGTGGCCAGAGAGGAAAGCCCTGCGTTGCACCTGAAATCGGGACTACTTTATTTCAAAACTTGGATGGGTGGGGCCAGCCAGAATTTCTGCTATTGGTTCTGGCAAATTGGGGCGAACCTGCTGAATCTCACCACTGCCTACACATGCCTACATGGAAAAAAGTCATGCTGATTTTAAAGGAATCTTAGGCCTGGATTACAGCCTTAACTGTTTATATTTCAATGATCTTTCTAGTGATGAAAGTGAGCACTTTAAGTTTCCTTCAAATTGGTGAATCTGGATATTTCCCCCTGCACACTGCAAACATATATTATGTACCATATTTGTAGTTCACCAGGGATAGGGTGTCCTTAGAGTAAGGACTTAATATCGGGGTGATTCCAGACAGAAGGGTCCTACCAAATGCTTATGTGTCTGGACTACAGTTGCCAGAAGTCTCTAGCTAGCATGACCAGTTTCTGGGAGTGGAAGTCCAAAGAAGTTCTGCTAATACTGTACTATACTGTAATCCAAATGGCACTGTCCACTTACTCTGCCTTGGCTGATTTTTTTTTCTGATTAGGAAAAGAAAAAGATGTAACAAGCAGTCGGAGAAGCACAAGATGATGGCAAAATGGAGTGAAGAACTGTTGGAAACTTCCATAAAAGTTCCATGTTCAAGGCAGGCAAACAGGATGAAGCATCATATGAAATGCCCCTCCACCTCATTGTCTATTCCTACTCACTTGCAAATTTCAAGTAGCCAATGGATAATAATTTGGAGAAGCATGTGAAACAGGCACACGTCACACATTATCTACATACTGTATCTTCTACTTCAAAGGAGTTTTTTCTGCATACTGTACAGTTCTACCCTCTCTAGAACAAAACATATCCATATCAGTCTTACAAGTGAGCTGGCTTGATTCATGAAAGGAGTTGTAAGACAAGTGCTTTGGTGCACTTCCAAAAGCATGGAAACACTATTTTTCAGGGCTACAGCTCCTGGTATCCCCTAGCCAAGACCTAGGTTGTTCAAAGAAAGCAACAAAGTAACTTTTGTAATATCTGCTAGTAGCCAGCTAAGATCATCAGATATATTTTAATTTTTATATTTTTGAAGGTTTTTGCTTCTGTTCATAAAAGTTAAATAGAGGGGTGTTAGAACTATGTTGTGCTGTACACAGGTGAATCAAAGTGCCCAAACACTGAGAAAAATGCTCAGTCTTGGTCAACCAGCTGTGCTTTCTTCAGGAATAATACAGATTTATTCATTCTCCAGGGACTGCAGTAGCTCAAGTGGCTAAGACACTGATTGGAAGGTGGGAGGCCAGCAGTTCGATTCCCAAGTACTGTACTGCAGGATGGAATAAGCTCCTGTCTTTGGCCCAGCTCCTGCCAACCTAGCAGTTTGAAAGCAAGAAATTGCAAATAGATAAATAGGGACCACTTCAGTGGGAAGGTAAACAGTGTTCCGTGTGCTCCGGTGTCTAGTAATGTCTGCCACATGACCACGGAAACATTTGCAGAAGCAGACAGTGCTGGCTCTACGGCTTTGAAACAGAGATGAGTACTGACCCCTAGAGTCGTATCTGACTGGCTTTCGAGCAAGGGAAACCTTTACCTTTATTCATCCTCCTTCCTCTGACTCTTTCCCTAATTTCCAGTCAACACTCAGCACTCTGAAACTCATAGGATCCACTGAACATGCTGAATTCTCATTGAGTTGTTTAGGCTTGAGGCATTTTCATTTCTGGAATTCTTGACGTTTCCTTAAGCAATGATAGCTTTTATTAGTCAGTGGTTCTATTTTAGCTCCATTCCTGTTGGTACAGTGGTAGAGAGTAGTCTCCCAGAGGGCTAATAATTTCATTGTGTTCCATTAGCATAATTCAAGCATCAAAATGACCAACTGATTTTCATCAATCTCTGGGTATTGGTTACAGTATTCTACACTGTTCTATAACTTCAAAAGTTAGAACCATCAAAATTTGAAATGGCAAGTTGTGGTAAATGTTCTTGCTTATAGCTGCTTATTATTTATTTATCTCATTTTACCATTTTTTCCACCCAAAAAGGTTCCCAGAGTGGTTTACAAATGTCAGAAATGAAACAATCCCTTCCCTCAAGCTTGCAGTCTTAGATAAACAAACTAGAACTTGGAAATGAAAAAGAAAGAAATTGCACTCAAGGCAGTAGATTCTGAGTTACATGTAGAATGCTTAGCAAGTTATAGAGTTGGATTTAAGTACAATGGAAAGGTTGCTAACATTTCACATTGTCTTTAAGGTCCATGGAATTAGCATTTAATATTTGGAAAGAGTGAGGGTGTCTGAAGCTGGATCCGGGAATGTTGATGGTTTCAGTCAGGGGTTCCCAAACTATGACCCACGGTGCCTAATAATCTGGCATGCGCTGCTTCTGGAAGCAGAAGTTAAATGTGCCCGTGCATGTGCCAGCATGCTGCCATAAAGCACCCACGGCTGTATGTATGGGCGCATTTAACTTCTGCTTCCACCATGTGACCAGTCATGTGACTGGCCTGCAGCCTGAAAAGTTTGGCCATCCTTGGTTTCAGTAGTCAGCATGGAAGCAACATGTTGCAAACAACTGCAGAATGGAGGCAATACCTTTTATAGGGTCACTGTTTACTTTTTGAAAACAGGGAGTTACTTGTAATTAATCCCTTCTGGCAATGACTGAGGCATAATTAGGTTACATTTCTATTGTAATATATCAAAGAATAATTTTATTCTTTTTGTAATGTATCTAACTATTTCTAGTCACTTTTTTTAAATTGCCAGATGGTCTCATGATTTAGATATGTTTGGTGCCAAGAGTCAATATCTTGTAGAGTTATGTGTTCTTTTTTAAAAAAACATCTAGTTTAGTTGCTTTTGAAAAACAAGGAAATAAAGAGCTCTTTTAAATCATAGTTGTCAAATATAAGTTACTTTTCAGACCTTGGCATGACAATAGCAATTCATTCAGTTTCAAGAAATAACTTTCTTATGCTGTCTAGGTCAATATAGTGGTGTGTACCACCTTTTAAGCTAAATGATATGTTCACTTTCACCTTTACAGTTCTGGGGTGCTCTTTTATTCAAACTGTATTATTTGTTTTAAAGCCATTCTCTGTTTTGAGAGCTAAATTGTAGCTTGCTGGCAGAACACTTGATCTGTGTTTCTGAGGTTACAAGCTGCATCCTTGAGATGTCTATTTAATAGAAAGGGGCTGCAGTAGATGGAAAAGACCTCTTTTGCTGCCAGAGTCCTCCTGCCAGACTAAATATAATGCTAGGCTAAATGGATGAACAGTTTGACACAAAACTTGAAAAAGTTACTATATCATCTGGGATTTGCAATTCAAAAAGTAAGTCTCACATGCCTGACCTGGAAAAATATCTTTCAATATTCCAATCTATGCATATGGAAGAATGTATTAAAAGTACATTTTTAAGTACTTAGAGAATACAGTTCACTTTAGCATTCATTTTTGGATATAATGGACAGTTACTGCTTTTCCGTCTCCCATGACACCATTATTCAACTGTGGGCACTTTTCCTGGTGGAGTTAGTTGGTTATTAACATTCATTACTTTCCTTTGTTTACAGTGTCTTATTTACTTTGTTGAATTTTTTAAAAGTTGCAAAAATTTCTGTCAAATACAAATACATTCAGCGGTATTTAGGCCTCAAAAATGGAGATGCATTAGAAAGATGCCTATTATGCTTCAGAATTATTAATTGACATTTTTATGATGAATAATTAATCATTGGAATAATTTTTGTATCTCTGATCTGAACACATATTTGCATATCTAATGTTTGATTTTAAATGTGGTTTCTTTTGCTACATTCTCCTAGGACAAAGAGATGAAGTAAGAAACACAGAAATGTAAAAGTTTTCTCCCCCCCCCCCGCCGCCTTATGTGATTATGAAAGTGTGTTTATTGGGAGCAAAGTTTCTCCTAAAATATGAAGTTGTCTACAAACTCTGCATGCCTTATGGGCACATTGCCTAAAATGTATGTGGTTGTGTCTGACACGAATTAATCCACTTAGGATACACTTGATTAAGTTCTTTTATATTCTGAGTTGCATAGATTTCACTTACTTGACAGGTAGCCTAGTTCTGTGTATGTTTACTCAGAAATAGCTCTTGCTGAACGTACTCTTAAATAACTGAACAGAGATTTGTATAGATAAGTAGCCTGATCTTAAGCATGTCTTCTCAAAAGGAAATTCTACAGAGTCCAGAAGTTGAATATAGGGTAGGCTCACTTCTATGTCACTCTTCTGTTTTAACCAGAGCTTGTAAAAATTACTTTTTTGTACTTCAAAACCTAGAATCTCCCTGTCAGCCTGGGCAGAAAATACAAGGAAGAGTGATGAGATTGAAACAATTTATCATTTTTTAAAAATAATATCTGTGCAGTCAAGTTGATTCCAATTTATGACAACCTTTCTAAGAGTTTTCTAGGTAGAGTTTTCTAGGCTTTCTCAGCAACTTTGAGATTGAAAGGGAGTCATTTAGAGCTAATCTGAATAATATGTTGTTGCTAATGGCTGCGTGAAGCTGTATTGTTGTGCTTGCTTATCTCTCATTTTGCTTAACCACACCCTTTTCCCTTTGACCCCCTGAATTTGGTGTATAAAAACCAAGCATGTACGTTTCACTCTTTGTCTGAAGAAGTGGACTTGATCCACGAAAGCTAACGATAAAAATATAGCAGTTAGTCTTTAAAGTGCTACAGTGTTTTTTATTTTATTTTTATTTTGTGTCTCCCCCCCCCCCCCGATATTCTAGGTAGAGAATAGACAAGGTAAAGGTCGCCCTTGCTTGAACACCAGTCGTATCCGACTGTAGGGGTCAGTGCTCATCTCTGTTTATAGCCAAAGAGCCAGTGCTGTCTGTGTCTGCAGATGTTTCCATGGACATGTGGCAGGCATGACTAAACACTGGAGTGCACAGAATGCTGTTTACCTTCCCACCGAAGTGGTATCTGTTTATCTACTTGCAATGTCTTGCTTTTGAAGTGCTAGGTTGCCAGGAGCTGGGACAGAGACAGGAGCTCATTCCATTGTGCTGTCTTGAACTACTGACCTTCTGACATTCTAGTCATCAGGTTTAGCATCTTAACCACTAAGCCACTGCAGTCCCTAGAGAATACACAAAGTCACTTATTATTCCCTTCTTCAGGGGATGCCCTGATACTGTAATTTGCTCAAAGCTTCACAAGCTGGTTCCTCTTACAGAAGACACAGTGGGGAATTGAACTCCCAAACCCTGGCTTCACCACCAGATGCCTAATTTACTGAGCTATTCAGCCAGTTTTATTACACTCATATTAATATGAAATAAAGTATTTAAAAATGGAGACATAACATAAACTTTCTTGCTATCTGGTCAGGACATGGTATGGCAAAGGGGAGTTGTAGGTTAGGATATACTGAGCATGCTAGATCCACTAGGAATATGAGGACAGCACCATTAAACATTAGGGAACAAATACCTAATCCAGGAATCCTTGAGAGCAGTGTGAGCAGCTTGAATGTTTGTACTCCACCAGTTTCCACTGAGAGTGCATGAGGATCATTGAAGCCACAAATGACTGTTGTCTTGTATGGGTGAATCTGATGTTCACAACAAATATACAGTAAGAAGAATTCTATATGCTTGCTATCCACCAGAGGCAAGGATGAAAGTTGTATACTTGATTAATGGATGAATGAATAGATGGCTTGCTTGCTTTGAGCCAGCATTCTCCAAATGGCATACAATTCTTGCAAATATAAAATAGGAACAGTAAAATAATAAAGCAACCCACAGGTGTGGCACATAGTAGAAGATGCAGCAAATACTATAGAATGTAATATTAAAGAAAAAACAGCAGTAAAATAGAAGAGTATAGAGAGATAAAAACAATTTTTTTACTGTCTGGGAGAAAGAAATGATCTTAATTTGATGTCAGAAAATCCAGAATGTACCAATTGGGGTCAATCTCTTTTGCAGGAATTTCTCATATGGAATACCACCACTGAAAACATTCTTTATTGTAGCCATGTTTTCATAATCCTTCTGGGTTAAAGCAGCTAAAAGAAGAGCATTTTGTCTGAAATCTAGTTGTAAATTGCAACTAGAGTAGCTCATTGTATCATTGAAACTTATTGAAAAGTTAAATCTAGTTGTGATTTACTGCTGGATTTTAGCCTATAATTTATCCACAACATATGTTGAATACGATGGTGGACTTTAAATTTAATTTGGACTTCTTATAAACCTAATAGGAGATCTTATGACAACCTCTATCATAAATTGCACAGGTTATAAAACTAGCATCGAGTCTCACAGGCTGTTTATTATTTTCTTACAGTTTTACCCTGTCCTTACTCTTGGCAGCTCACAGAAGTGAATACTATTTTATTTATTGATTGCATTTATATACCACTGACCTCTATAGTTTTCCCACTGTGGGAGGTTTACAGCATTAAAACAGTCATGCATAATATAATATAAATAATAAAGCATAAAATGTTTTAGTACAAAGCATAAATGTGAATACTTTATTTGTCCTTAATAGGTTTTTTTTTAAATGTCCCCCTAAAATCCAGGTCCTTTTTATAGTCCAGTTTGCACCAAGTTATTTATTATTTGATTTATTTCACTGTCTTTTTGGATGTATTTCCAACATTCTTCCCAAAAATGGAGCTTAACACTGAGTAAAACCAAAATGCAAAACAAGTTTACATATTAGAACACAGTTTAAAAACCCAGTGCAAATTACATCACTAAAGAAAACAAGGAAATATACCAGACAATCTCTCAGAAGCACTTCTCTCAGCTAGTTGCCCAGATGTTTTACATGCCAGTGGCAGAATAACAAGGAGAAGTTAGGTCTCCTTTGAAGGGAAGTTCTAGAACCTGGAGGGAAAGTCTTCTGGTTATTATTACCTAGAGTAGGTCCAAGATTACTAAAGTTTCCAAACAGGAAACAAACAAGCCAGAGGGGAAAGGAGAGGTTGAGAAAAGGTCCCAAGGTTATAATCAATTATATCAGATCCTAGTGCATATTCTACAGGTGATTTCTGGAAGTGACAGGAAATACATTCCCATAGTAAGTCTGAATGAGTCCAGCAGGTTTTATGCCCAGGTGTGTACAGCAGTATGAGCAAAGCAAGATATTTCACCAAATGGAGGGGGGGGGGGAATCAAACCCAAATTTTCTTTTGTAATCTCATGCCAATTTACTGGGCATGTGCCCTGTACTGAATAAACATCCATGTTAGTGGCCTAAATATACTGCACAGATTTCTTTCAAGAGAGAGATATTGAGAACTCACCAATTACATATTGTTCAGCAACAGCAGTTTGAATCTTTGGACTCCTTTTGGTAAACAAAAATTACATTCTGCTTTGATTCTTAAATAGATGACAGCTCTAAATTCCCACCTTGTTTACTGAAATGAAGATTCTAGTTGTTTGGAGCAAGCTTGTAGTCCAGTTGAACTCAGTGAGGTCTGCTGACAAATACAGAATTTCATTGTACAGTCATCACCTGTGTTCAGCTATACTGGTCACATGTGGCTAAGAAGAAGTGGTCTTGTGTAACTTCCACTTTTGCAGTGGAAAACAAATTAATTCACCTCTACTTAGGTAACAGGAAAGAGGAAGGTGGGCTGCAGGAAATGCTGTTGCTAGCAGAGTGTAAAAGAAACTCATGCCTGAGTTTCTACGGGGCAGGAAGAAAATTGAAAAAGACCTTGATAGGCTTGAACATTGGCCTGAAAACAAAAGAATGAAATTTAACTGGGATAAGAACAAAGTTCTACACCTAGGGAAAACAACCCAAATGCACAGTTACAAGATAGGGGCTATCTCACTCTCATACATGTGAGAAGGATCTTAGAAATGTTGTAGATCAAAGCTGAATATCAGTCAACAGTCTGATGTGACTGAAAGGGAAAAAAAGGCAAATGCTATTTTAGGCTGCACTAAACCCATTTAGGTATAGTCTCCAAAACCTCACAAATACTAGTCACACTCTACCTGACATTAGTTTGGCCATCTCTAGAGGACATTGCATTTTAAAAAGGATGCTAAGAAAGTAGAAGGATTTCAGAGGAGGGCAACAAAGAAGATCAGGTGACTGAAAACCAAGCCATATGAGGAAAAACTGAAGGAACTGGACATGCTTAACCTTGAGAAAAGGAGACTAAAAGGGGATAGGATAACACTTTTCAAATACTTGAAATATAGTCATAAAGAGGAGGGAAATGAGCTGTTCTGAATCATCCCTGAATACAGGACACATAATAAAGGGCTCAAACTATAGAAAGTGAGATATAGGGTGAATATGAGGCAAACTTCGTAAAGGTTAGAGTAGTACAACAATTGAAGCAATTATCTTGTAAGGCGTTGAGCTCTCCAGCACTGGAGGCATTCAAGAGAAAGTTGGACAACCATTTGTCAGATCTGATTTGATTTGGATTCCTGCATTGAGCAGGGGGTTGGACCTGATGGCTTTATAAGTCCCTTCCAACTCAATTATTCTATGATTCTATGAGCTTCTGGCAGGAATAATCTGCCCCTTCTACAGTCCTCTGAGAATAGGATAGTGTGTATGTGAGAGAGGGAGGAAGTTATGCTTACATCTGGCATGTGCCTCTTGACAGATTTTCTTTGAGGGAATGTGGTCCCCCCCCTAAAATATTTACTACTACTACCAGTTCTGACCCTTGCATTGGAGTTACAGTGATATTTGCTAACACAGCCACCACTAATTCAAGCTTTTTAAATAACATCCTCTACTATAGGGCTAGAATGGGCTATAAATTGGCAGTAATCTTGACCTTGTTTCAGTTTTTATACTAACAAATGTATTATAGCAGAGCAATAGTAGCAAATTTCTTAAATAAGAATTTGGTACTATGAAAGAGAGTACATGGAGAGAGATAGCTGTTTATTTCAATGTTATTATAAGTGAAAATGCAACTCTAATGAAACACAGAGACTCAAGTTTAAAACCTTATTCAACTATAGAATTCATAGGGTGACCTTGACACTGTCATTAAGCTTCATCAGTTGTTTGCTGTGGTTTGGTAAATTGATGGAAAGGTGATGGGGATAGGCTGTTTTTTGGTAGATTGATGGAAAGGTGATGAGTACATCACATTGTCATCATAGGAGGAAAGAATTGGATTAAAAAAAGGGTAGAGTTCTGTTAATATGCCAAATACATCTCAACTAATATACAGTATGGCTTATTTGCTGTGAGGTAGTCCTGCTGTTGAAAAAATGTAATTTTTCTTTCTTCATACAATGACTGAAGTAGATCTTGGACCCAATCATTCCATTTGGACACATTACCTGAATCTGCTTTATTGTTCATTTTGAAGAAAACAATATTTATTGAAATCATTGTTAAGGTTGGTCTTGACGAAGACCTTTCTGGTGGATTCATTCTACAGTTCCTTTGGTTCAATCTGGTGTTAGAAATATTAGCCAGCCAGGTTGCCACCCAGGGCATGTCCCATTGTATTCACAATCGTTGAGGAGGCTCTTTCTGTGTACCCCAGAAAAGAGAAGCTTTATGGCAAGAACAAACATTTCTGAGAGTATGCTAGAGCAAAACCAAATTAGAAGATGGAGGAAGGAGCTCACTGGACAAGGAACAACTTTAAAGGATGATAGAGATAAGGAACTCAACCTTCCCACATCACTTGGAGGACCCTGAATAGGCTAAGTGTCAGAGTCCCTAAATGCAAGACAAATATGCTCAAGTGGGGGCTTCTGGCAGACAACAACATGCTGTGTGAATGTGGAGAGATACAGAATCCAGCTCGTTTACTGGTCTGCCGATTAATGCCAAAAACATGCACCAATGAGGACTTAACTCTGGCCAATGACAAAGACAAGAAAATGGCTTTATTTCGGCAGCCCAGGGTTTGATCGAAAAAAGAATAAACAAAACATAATTCCTTGTGAAAGAAATCTTCCATGGTTTCTCTACGATTTCTCCCCTAACTGCAGTGGAAAATGACCCATTAAAAATGCTGTGCAGAGTAGAAAACAGTAGAGATGAAGGGAAGAAACATAAGGTCTAGTCTTGAATTTCTGTCCTGGATGCCTGACTTAATGAGTCACTTTCACTGAACCATCTGCACTGGCTTCCTAGTGTTGAAGTACTCTGGAGGTTACTGCCTGATGGTTGATTTTCCCAGTGAAATATTTCCAGCATTCATTTCAAATAATACATGTGGAAGCTGTCTGAAATGAGAAGCATTTCTACTTTTAAGAGATATATACATCCTAGTACATTCTTAATAGAATCCATCTTTTATGGTGTGTGGAAGCATTAAGATAGTCCTTTTCCTTTCATCATCATCATTACCACACACACAGAAAGGTGAATGTGTAGCTATTTGTGCACTCATTCTTTGATTAATTAAGTGTACCCACATATTTACAATATGAATGCCATGTACATTCATTCACACATCCTGAGAATCTCAGCTGATATTTTTTAAACCAAGTGCCTAGTCCACATGGAAGAAGGAGAAGCTAACATGTACAGAGATATAAAGAAATGCTTTCTCGGGAGCAAAAAAGCTCTGTAAATTTGCAGGAGTCCTGTTAGGGAATCTTAATTAGGGTGACCTTATGAGGTGACCCTTTAGATTTTCTAAAACCTGAACTGGTTAAGAATTATAAGCAGTAGGAACAAAGAAGAGATAGCCAGCCAACTCCACAGTATTTTGTCTCCCTGACTTGCTTCTGTATCTCTACATGGTGTTCTGCTCCTTTGGCCTGTATGCAAGATATAGTAGGTTGTGCTCCATCCAATTAAAAAAAGCAATCTGTTAAGTATGTGATGAACTGGAAAAGTTGCTTTTCTTGTTGATGAAAGAATGTAACTTTTCTAGTTCTTGCTTCTTCAAGTCTTGGGGAAATATTAATGAAGAGGGAGAAGGAAACCAGCACAAGCATGCCACAAAACTGACTACAAGATTTGTGCCAGTCATACCTCCATAGAGAAGGTGACTGGAAGGCTCCTCCCTTGGCCATAATCCAATGGGTATTCCTGAAAGTTTTGCATAATTTTCCATGTCTATCTGTCAAGATGCTGGGGCACATCTTGGTTGCATGCCAGGTCATGCAACCAGTTGTGCAACCAAGATGCTCCCCAGTACCTTGGCAACTAATTTTGGCAAATTACATAAACCTTATGCAAACACCAGGAGGATTCGAGCTGTTATCTATATTCATTTACACAGTCTGGGTTTATTTTAAACACAGAAAGTATCCATAATATTCTTTTTCTCTCAAGGAAGATAAAAAGGGCAACAGAGGTTATTGTCTCCTATTATAAAATAGTTAAAGAGGAAGAAATTTTTAAGAAATCACAGCCTGATGAGCTTCAACAGTTGTGTTATATCCCTTCATTTTTCAGCTGTTTACCCCCTTCTCCTGTCTTTGTGGGGCCTCTTTCCTGGGCAGACACTTAACACTTACGCCAAAGTGCCTGACTGTTTTGTGATATGGATAAATTTGTGCTAAAGGCATTGAACTGATTTTCCTTAAAGCTTTAGCCAGATTTTAGTGCCCTGCCTGTCCAAAGGTGAAAGGCTAACGAGGACAAAGGAATTCTTGGATGGGAACAGGACATTTGGGCCCAACGAGCCTGCCCTTTTCATATTTATGACAACACACCTCTCTGCATTGTTAGTATATCCTCTGACCTTGCTCTCCTACATCAACATGTGTAGCCAGCTCCTTACATTCTTGGTCTTCTCTCTCACAGAATGCCTTAATATATGTTAAGCTCTCTGCAAATTAAACATTTCTTCCTGTGTAATGTATTTCTGCATCCCTAGTCTCGTGTGACAGAGCAGAGTTTGACTTATGTAGGTATAATGTAGGAAATTATACCTGAAACTGACCTTGTTTAACAGAGCTTGGAAAAATTACTTTTTCAACAACTCCCAAAATGTTACAGCCAGTAAAAAGGTAAAGGTCATTCTTGCTTGAAAGCCAGTCATATCTGACTCTTGAGTTCAGTGCTCATCTCTGTTTATAGCCAAAGAGCCAGTGCTGTCTGCATCTGCAGACATTTCCATGGACATGTGGCAGTCATAACTAGACACTGTAGGTAAATAGCTGAAATCCTGTTCATCTGTGTACAATTTGAAATCAGACCACTGATGGCATGTCAGGCAGTGTGCCCAGGCAGACGGGATTACATAATTAGACCAAGCAGTTGACTGCATAACTCTCATTTCACTCGCTGTGTGGCAGACATGCTGAACTACTTTGGGTGGACCTTTCGCCTTGCAGTTCTTTTCACCAGTTGTTGCCACAGCTTCACTTTGTGCACATGGAGCTGTGCCACAAGAGTTCATTCATTGTGGCTGCTGTTGTTCAAAGCATCTTTTCAAGCTCTGAGCAAGGGCAGTTTCTGGAAATTCACTGTCCCTGTTTAGGCATGCTTAGAAACTCCTTTTCCCTCTTCCTTAGCTTGCATGCTGTACTGCTGCTGCTGCTGCTATGACTCATGCATCAGTCTTGAAATTTATCATAATCTCTACATTGCTAATATAGAGATCATTTTGCATTTGTCACTGAAGGGTCTGCCCTGTGACATCACAAAGATCCATCCCAGATGACTTCATAAGAGGCTGTCCCAGGTCTCAGGTTTGGTCCAAAAATGGTAAGTAATCAGATGACACTAACATGGGAATTTTCACTAGAAGATAACTCAGCTTGCCTGATTTCAGAAGCTGAACTGAACCAGATTAATACCTGGATGGAGGACCATTATCTGAGATCTGCAGATAAACTGTTCGTAACTACTCCAGCTTCAAAAAAAAAAGTATGATAAAATATTTAGTGTGGTCAAATAAATAAATATAGTAACATTCAATCTTTCTAGCAGCAGGCAGCAGCAGCAGCAAAGTAACCATATTTATATACCACCCATAGCATTTAATGCACTCTGGGCAATTCACAAGTTAATTAGCATTTTGTCCCCAACATGTTGGGTACCCATTTTACCTCAGAAGGATGGAAGGCTGAGTCAATCTTGAGCCCTGGTCAGGACTGAACTAATATCCTTTTGGCTGTAGTACAGCAGCTTAACCACTGTGACATCAGAAGAACAAGAAGGTGTCACAAAGATATCAGTGGGTTGTCATAAAACAGAGATGGTCAATTTAGGGCCTTCCACATACTAGACTACAAACTCATCACCTCTAACCAGCATAGGCCATAGCCAATGGTTAGTAATGATGAAAGTTGCAGTCCGACATCCACAGGTGCTACAGGTTCCTCACCATTGATCATTCACTCCATCGGGCATTGACTCTTTAGGATTTCAGGGGTCCACACTATATACAAATACATATTTTCTGCACAAAATGTCTTTTGTAAATCTTCCTGCAGCCATTTCACAACTTACTAGCTCCTTAAAATGTTCTCCCTTCCCATTTTGATTCTAGATTGAATGGGTGCCAGATCAACAGCATCATGTTCCCTGACATTTCTGTGACATTTCTGTGCCAACAATTGCAACCAGGGATGGATCCTCATGATGAGTCACTCTGATGTCATGGACGTAGGGCAGGCAAGGGGTTGGGAGAGAAACAATAACAGTAATGAAAGTGTCTTTATTCCACTGAGCCACTTGTGTCCTGGTAGCAGTTGGGAATGGATGGAGATGTATTTAAGTCTACCTCAAACACAACATCAGATTAGTTCCTTTTGCAGTGTGACAATTCCCTGATACTTGAGACAGTACACTGAGACCTAATACTGGTCTAATTTACATTTTCATATGTGCATGTTAAGTGTATTTAATTAAATGCAGCCAGAACTATGTGGGAAGCTTACACAGGTAAACACTTTCAGTGTGGCCTATATTCTGTACAAATTGCAGACCTTGGCAGCAACAGGAAGTAAATTCTTTCTAAGAAGGAAATGCCAATAGTTTAGGGGCCAATTAAAAATTCCTTTCATATTGTGTCAGCCAAGTACTTGTGTCTTGTCTGGGCCTCTTGCACTTCTTTATTGACTCCCATCTGTGTTGTCCTTGATAAATGTCTCTCCATGGCTTACTTTTGTCCCTGATTTCAATCTCTGTCTCTTCCTGTTTTGATCTTCCCACCCACTGCAATGAAGGAAAAGGCCCTTTGTTTCACCAGGTCTGAGCTTCTGTGACCAGGGACTATTCCCTGTGCTGCTGATGGTGCATTTTTGACACAGATTTGGATCTCACGTTTATAGCTGGCATTAAACCACCACTGCTACTGGAATCTCTGTGATTCTGATGTGCTCAGCAGCTTTCAATCTCCTACCTTTGGTATTCTGATCCGTATCTTTTACACATGTTGCACAAAAAAGCCCTAACCTGACTGGCAGTCTTGTGGACCTGTGATAATATCCAGTCAGAGATTATTATCAGTTCATTAGGATTTGTTTTTTTAAATGTTATTCTTACCAGTCATTGAAGTTCTTACCAAATGCTGATCAAGGATTGTAATCATACTTGTGAATCCAGAGCATTATCTAAACAAGCAACAGCTAGCAAAATATAATTAATCCATATAATTAATCTGGAATGGCTGGTTGGAAATCAAGGGTGCTCAGATTAGTTTTTCTTAAAAATAGGCTAATCTTGGAAAGAGAGAGAAAAAACCAAACCAAACCAATAAATGCTGCTATAACCCATTGCCATAAAATCTGACAAAACTGGCTGATAGGCTAGGAAAAATGCTTAGCATCTGGGTGCTAGCATGCTTCATATATGGTGGGCTGTTTGACATGTCATATTTACATTAGTTAATTGCCAAAGAATCAGTAGCCAAAGCGTACTTCTCTGTTGCAATTTGAGGAGAGAGCCATGCTCTGATGCTTGTGCCTTTGATGAGGGTGCAAGAAAAGCAAGCCATCTGCCTCTGCTTCTGGAAGGGCCACAGCTCAGTAAGAGAATATCTGATCTGCATGTATAAGGTCCCAGGTTCAATTCTCTGTCCCTCTAGATAGGGACTGAAACTAAATGTTTCTGAAAGCCTGTAATCACTGCCAGCAAAGGTTAGCAGAGGCAGAGATAAATAGGTCTATAGCAGCTTCATGTGTTACTGAAATGGTACTGAAATGGTTAGAATATTCCCTTATGGCAGCTATAGTCCCATGCTAGGTGAAGTTGGCTTGCTTTGTAGGCCAAATATTTGGAATGGCCTTGTCTCCAGAAATGTTGGCTGTCCTTTAGACCTTCAAATAGCCAAATCTGCCTGGTATACAGAGAAGGGTGCTAAATATTTAACCCTAGTAACTACCATGAAAGTGCATAGGGAAGGAAACCTAATGCAAATACAGTATGGATATTTTAGGAGCACGCACACTAGCCATAGCAAAAATAAAGCAATGCTCTGTGTTTTATGGCAGCCTTTAAGTTCCAAATTTTCTCTCAGCCCATTTCCTGTGTTGCCATATCAAACTAATTGTTATGTACCCACAGAAAGGTCTAGGAACAGGTTATTTGTAGTTTTGGGCTCCTGTAGATCCCAGAATTCTACAGGACCCTACTTATAGCATGGAAATACAGGGGGAAATACACAGGAAGTTCTGTGCTGCTGCTGAGACTTCTGGAAAAGCCATGGACATCTATGGAGACTTTTTCCTCCTTGGTCTTGCCTTGCTATTTCCAGGGCTTAAGCACTAAAAAGACTCATGGGTTGTAATGTTTGTGCTCCCTCCCAGCATAAAATGGCATGAAGTAGGGTGCAAAAGTGTATATAGTCCCTGGTAGGGATGCAGTTTTCAGAATTAATGAACATCCCAGTCCCATAATTTGGTGGGGAACTCCTCCTCTCAGGTTGAAATATGGCGCTGAAAGTCCTCAATCCAGTGGGAAAGAAAACAGTCCACTCACTTTTATACTGTTTTCATGCTGTTGCTTAAAATTGTTACAAAAGTGTCATAATGCAGTGTGGTAATCCTGTGGATTCCCTGCAACTCTCACATTTGAATGGGGGAATGAGTTCTTACAGAGGTTGTCTCTATTTGCAACCATTCCCTCTTCTATCTTTGTCTAACTCTCCCTCTCTCTTATACCAGTTTCCACTAGTCAAGAAGCAGCTCCAAGGAAAATAATACTGCTGGGCTCAGGTACACAAATTGCATAGTTTAGGATATACTAGGTGTGTGTGGCATTGGACAATGCCTCATTTCATTCCACAGGAGGTTGTCTGTCTCCGTGATGTTTGTAGATTCTGCACCTTATGGTATCCTTGAATGCACACCATCCTGTGCTAGTAAATAAAGTTCACTAATTTTTGGTGGAGGAGAGTTTTGACAAAGAAGTGTTGCAAGAAGAAAAGAGACCTACTTGCTTTGCCATGAGGTGGCTCAGCTGCCGCTTGACTCTATGTTTGGCGCAACATCTCCCCATTCAGAAAAGCAGTGTGGTGGGGACTGTGTGTGTCCCTCCAGTCACTACTAATACAGATCTTCCAATAAGGAGCATTGCCTCCTTACCTGCCCTACCCTAAACAATGTAGTATGTTTAAATGCATATTGTTCCACATCAGGGCCTCATGATAGTCTATGAGCAGGTTGCTTTAGAAATATAGGCCTGCAGAAGGTTCAGGGATTTTTTTTTAGTACCCAGGATGCACCAGCCAGGAGGATTCTGCCCATTTTAGGACAGAGAAGGAGCCTTCCTGAAGAGTGGAAAGCAATACAAGTACCCACGGGCATTCCTGGGACTATGGTATGCAGGTGGCTAATTCTTCCTGTTAATTCAGAACCACTCCATTGGAAACTTGCTGTCGAGCAAAATGACCCAATAGTCCTTTTTTAGGAGGACAAGTGACAATATGTTCATATATGTCCAGTATTTTAAATCCTGCAACACTCTGGTATGAATTTTTTTAAAAGGCAGAAGAGATCCTTTTTTCAGGCTACTTGCTTGGGAAGGGGAAGTGGCTTGATGGATGGAAGTAGTAATAAGGGCATATCTAGTTGGACTGAAGTCTGAAATCCTGCATCCATCGCTGTCTGACAAGATGAGGTTTTCACTGGGATTAAATAATCAAAATGTTTCCAGTCCTTTGGAACACTTAGGTTTCTAAATAGCTTGGTTTAGGAAAGGGAAGAAAAATTAGGCCATGTTGTTAAGGAAAGGTTTCTATTTCCACACATGCACTCCCCCAAACATTTAGGATCGTCCCGTCAGATTTCTTGCCAAATAACACATGCTAAATCTTAACTGGAGTATTTTTCCCATTTTGTTTTTGAACATAGAACACAGCCTTACACAAACATTTCCAGGATAACTATGATCATATTTCATTACTTTCTTCTTCTCAGGAGCATAAACATGGGCTTTATTCTGGCTTTCGAGCTCAGTTCCTCTAGTTAGAAATGACATGTACAAGATGGAAGGTTGGCACAACATTCCAAACCAACCTGGCAGGGTGCAGGAATGCTGAGCCAGACCAAAATATGAGGTCAAGGAAGCTGCTCACATAATAATAGTGTTTATCTGTTTAATGTGTGATCTGGTGGCGGCTGTATATTAAACATAAGCAATTATGCATGCTTTAAAAGAGGCTGCCTAGAAAATGAGAGATTCTGTAGATCAGGCAGAGAGATCAGGCTGTGAGAAAGGCCAGCTCCATTTCCTTTTTAAGTTATTCCTTTGATTTGATTTCATTCCCTTTAAAAACACCATCAAAGTATGAGAAGTCCTCCTGGATGTAACAACTGTCCCAAGCGCTTCCCTATATACGGTTGAATGTATGCAAGATTTTGCAGAAGGCTGTGATCTCTGACAAGAATGAATGTAAGCAGCTATCTCCTGGCATACCTGCAATCCACTGCAGTTGGACAAGTACAGGGAAATGCCCAGGTGCATCATTTCTAAGGAGGTGACCTTGTTAATCTGTTGCATCAAATCTAACAAATAGTTCTGTGATATTTCAAAAACTTAACAGGTTCTATTTAGTGTAAGTGTTAATGAACTATAACCCTCTTTTTCAGAAGCATGGAGATGCTCCATGCATCAGAAGAAGTGGGCTGCAGTCCACAAAAGGCATCACAAAAGTTTTGTTCTTTTTAATATATTGTTGTTGTCAATGTTGCCGCTGCCACCGCTGCCGCCACCACAATTAAATCACTGTGTTTTAGAAAATATGCAAAAGTTAAAACCAAATTAAAAACAAACCATGGTCAACATCCCTATTTAGCTTCCTCTAACTGGAAAGTCCTCTCAGAATGACAAAGATAGGCAACACTGCATGCTCTTCTACAAGCAGGATGCAGATTATGGCTTGTGCAATAACAACACTTGCACAATCGATGAGACTGTGTTTTACTATACCAACAGGATGATATGCAGCATGATACCTGTAACATGAAATGTCTTGCTGCTCCCAAAGAATACATTGTAGTGATAATCAGTTGGGAGAATGTTATTATGTAACAAATTGACCTATTACATCATGCCAAAAGAAAAAGATTAAAGAGAATTGAAAGATGCTAAAAGTAAATGAAAAAGCATCCTTCAGGCATATGCATAGCAAAAGACAGAGAAAAGAAACAATGGCTCAGCTAATCAATGGGGATGGAAAAATTATAACAGATGACAAAGAAAAGTGAACACAAGTGTTCAATTCCTACTTCAGCTTGGTCTTTTCCTAAGAGGTAGTATATGTCTCTCCAGGTAAATGTGAAGTACAAAGGGAGGTGGCAGGATTGTAGTTTGAGAGTGATTAACAAATAATCAAGGAATATCTTGTTACTTTATATGTTCAAATCATTTTCTTGAAATCATGGAAGATTTCAAATAAAAACATTATCTTTATCTTCAAAAGGAGAAAAAAGGAGGAACCGAGGAACTATAGAGAAGTCAGCCTGACATCAATCCCAGGGAATATTCTGGAGCAGATTACAAGTGGTCATTCTACAAGCATTTTTAAAACCAGGTGATAATAATTAGCAGCCATCATGGATTTGTGAACAAATCCTGCCAGACTAATCTTATCTCATTTTTTATTGGGTAACATCCAATGGTAGATGGTGGGAATGCTAGTGTAATATATCTTGATTTCAGCAAACTCTGCGCAGCTCTTCCCTTGGTCTCGACTGGGAAGAGCGAGGACACCTGCGCTAGGCTGGCAGCTTTAAGAAGGGCCCGTTGCTGTTGCCCCTCAGGACTCTGCGCAGCTCTTCCCTTGGTCTCGACTGGGAAGAGTGAGGACACCTGCGCTAGGCTGGCAGCTTTAAGAAGGGCCCGTTGCTGTTGCCCCTCGGGACTCTGCGCAGCTCTTCCCCTGGTCTCGACTGGGAAGAGCGAAGACACCTGCGCTGGGATGACAGCTTTAAGAAGGGCCCGTTGCTGTTGCCCCTCGGGACTCTGCGCAGCTCTTCCCCTAGTCTCGACTGGAAGAGCAAGGACACCTGCGCTGGGCTGGCAGCTTTAAGAAGGGCCCGTTGCTATTGCCCCTTGGGACTCTGCGCAGCTCTTCCCCTAGTCTCGACTGGAAGAGCAAGGACACCTGCGCTGGGCTGGCAGCTTTAAGAAGGGCCCGTTGCTATTGCCCCTTGGGACTCTGCGCAGCTCTTCCCCTAGTCTCGACTGGAAGAGCAAGGACACCTGCGCTGGGCTGGCAGCTTTAAGAAGGGCCCGTTGCTGCTGCCCTCGGGACTGAATATTGATTATGGACTGTATCCTGATTGCATTGTGGTTATATTTATTTTGTTTTTTACACTGTATTTTATATTGTATCATTGTTGAGCTGTTATATTGTGTTTGACTGTATGTTGTGAGCCGCCCTGAGTTGGTTTTCGCCAAGTAGGGCGGCATATAAATTGAAATAATAATAATAATAATAATAATAATAATAATAATAATAATAATAATAATAATAATAATAATAATAATAATAATAATAATAATAATAATAATAATAATAATAATAATAATAATAAAACTTTGACAAAGTGCATCATTAAATTTTGATTAGCAAGTAAACTAGGTGTGGGCTGAATAGCACAAGTGTCAGGTGGATATACATTTGGTTACAGAATTGTACTCAGGGTGCTTATTAATGTCTCCTTCTCAAACTGAGAGGGGATAACAAGTGGGGTACCACAAGGCTCAGGAATGGGCCTAGTACTTTTCAAAAATTTCATTAAAGATTTGGATGGGGGGCCTGAAAATACTTGTCAAATTTGCAGATAACACACAATTGGGTGGAAAGGCTAATACCCTGGAAGACAAACAAAACTCAAAATGGTCCTGATAGTCTTAAACATTGGTTTAAAATCAACAGAATGAAATTCAACAGGGATAGGTGCAAAATTCTACACACAGGAAAAAACAAACAAACACAAAGTTACAAGATGGCGGATAATTGGCTCAGCAATTCTACAAGCAAGAAGTATCTTGGAACTGTTGCAGCTCTGAATTTGAATATGAGTCAACAGTGTGATCTGGCTGTAAAAAAAAAAAGGGTCACTGGTATTTTAGGCTGCATAAGCATAAGTATAGTCTCCAAATCCTATGAAGTACTAGCTCTCCTCTGTTTGACACTAATGAGGCCTCAATGAGACCTCATCTTGAGTACTATGACTTTAAGAAGGATGCTGTCAACCTGGAAGATGCTCAGAAGAAGGCAACACGGATGAGCTGTGGATGGGAACCAAGCCATATGAGGAAAGACTGAAAGAACTGGGCATGTTTAGCCTTATGAAAAAGAGACTGGGATGTGATAGCACTTTTCAGATACTTGAAAGATAGTCATAAAGAAGAGGGAAAAGATCTGCTCTCAATCACCCCAGAGTGCAGGGCGAGAGGCGAGAGCAAGAGTGAGTCTGGGCTGAATGCCAAGCCGAATGCCAAGCTGAACACTGGAGCTGTGCGGGGGCCATGCAGAGAAACAGAGAGCGAGAAGCAAAGAGTGAGAGCGAGTCCCGGTGAGATGAGCCAAATGGGCCAGGTTATCCTGCTATGGTAATAGAGTAGACCATACTGCCAGTGACTCAATACCGAGTGTCAGGCAGCAGTTAACTAACCTGACAACCCTGAGGACTAATGGCTTGGTTGGCAAAGTCCACAGGGAAGGGTGATAGTCCCCAAGTGGATTAAATCCCACTTGAATCCATCTTGATGGAGGGCAGCAGTTTCATCAATACTGCTTGGGGCTGAGGAGGACTTTGCGTGCCAGAAAGTGACTCGCGGAACTGGATCAGTGGTACGGGTGCTGTGATGTAGAAGGCAGATGAAAGGCCACTGCATTATATTCTCAGGACAATTTTTATGGCTAATTGTAATGAGGATCACCAATATTTGGATTTGGATATGGCAGAATAATAATCTTTCTCTTATCAGTCTGAAGTGGTAAAAGCAGTATTCTTTCATTTTGTGTTTTTATAAACATTTATAAGATGCAACATTAGAATTGGCCACTAGGGGGAACCAGAGAATATTTACCTTGGTTTCTCTGGCCTTTTGGTAATTACATTAATAAACTACTTGTGTAGTTGGTGCAATGACAATAATGGCAGGTGGCATCCAAGAAACACAACAAGATCCATTTAAAATACAGCATAACATTCAAATGGGAATCAGGAGTTGCTGTGATTGTTGTAAGGAAAACAAAAATCTTGCCCAGGATAGCAAACAGGCCTTGGGGTGTCAGATTAATATCAGTTGTAAAGGAGGAAAAGGAGGAGAGTGAGATTTACTCCATCATAGTTCTTGAGGGGGCAGTGAAGCTCAGATGGTGGAGGAGATTAGCCTAGTCCAGTGATGGCAAACCTTGGTATCCCAGGTGTTTTGGAACTTCAATTTCCAGAAGCCTTGATCAGCAGGAGGGCTGACCTGGGCTTCTGGTAATTGCAGTCCAAGAACACCTAGAGTGCCAAGGTTCGCCATCGCTGGCCTAGTCTGTTGCTATAAAGAGACAACTTCTTCATAGGTTCTGCCCATTCAGCTTCCATTTTCTTCTGACTGGGGGGGGGGGTATAGGAAGTGCAATAAAGGTAAAGGTGAAAGTATCTCTTGCTCAAAAGCCATCCATGCTCAGCTCCAGGGGGCTCATCTCCATTTACAGCCAAAGAGCCAGTGCTGTCTGGGCCTGCAGATGTTTCCATGTGTATGTGGCTGGCATGACTAGACGCCGGAGTACATGGAATGCTGTTACCATTCCCGTTGAATTGGTAGCTATTTATCTGCCTACAATTTCTTGTTTTCAAACTGCTAGTTTGGCAGGAACTGGAACAGATGAAGGAGCCCACTCTGTTGCACAGCACTCGGGTCTCAAACTGCTGTCCTTCTAGTTGTCAAGTTCAGCATCTTAAATACTAAGCCACAGCAGCTCCCCAGGAGGTGCAGTAGAGCCACAAAACAACAACAACAACCAGCAACCTGGTCAGCTACATCATTTGCCCTGAGAGGCAGGTAATTCTTATTCATGCTATGGATAATCTCCCTCTTCTTCTGAACACTGAGAAAGAGATTCAGAGAAAATTCTGACCATTCAGAGAAAATTCTGCTCTTTAAGCGAGTTAGTCTCTAAGTGAGGCACTCTTAATGTAAGGTTTTACTGTATAACATTTTGTCCTTTTTGTTGCCATTGAGATAGAGAAGCAACAGCTGGACAGACAACATGCTGAAAAGTGGAGTTCCATCACATTTCTTCCAATGTAAAGAAAAGCCTTAGTGCTAGAATTGGCTATCTGGATTTATATATCATACTGCACCAAAATGGCACAAAATTGTGCAAGCTTTTGAGTTCACCAAAACTCTGCATCAGCCTAAGTGCAACTAAAGAGAATGTTTTTCTGACAGCCACCTGAAAATGGACTTGACACAGAGGGCTTCAACCCTTTCAATCATTAGGACTTAATGTCCCCACCCAAGAGGAGCATGTCTGCCTTGCTCAAAGTAATGCACACATAAGGGTATGAGGCACTGTTTTACAGTGGTTTCTCTCTTTCCTTGGTGGTCACACCCAGTGAGTCCAGCTTGAGGAGTTTATGTCAGCTCAATGGACCCTTCAAGGGGCCATTCCTCAGGAGTCAATTATCTCCCCATTTATTTATTTATTTATTTATTTATTTATTTATTTATTTATTAGTTCAAATTTATATTGCCGCCCACTCGCCATGGCGACTCAGGGCAGCTTACAGACAATACATTACATTACATTACAATATGTTGGGGTGGGCACAGGGGGAGGGGCGGCAAGGTCCTCACCATTATTATTCAATATTTACATGAAGCCACTGGGAGGGGTCATTCAGAGATTTGGAGTGTGGTGTCACCAATATGTGGATGACACCCAACTCCATCTCTCCTTTTCATCTTCTGCACTGTGGATGCAGTCCAGTGCCTTGACAATTTTCTGGCCATGGTAGTGGAATGGACCAAAGCTAACAAGCTGAGACTGAATCCTGACAATGCAGAGGTTCTGGTGTTGGAGGATCTGTAAATCCGATTAGGTAATCTGGCCTGTAGGATGGATGGGATTGCTCTCTCCCCTAGGGACCAGGTACACAATTTAGGGATCATATTAGATCCTCATTTGAACCTCGAAGCGCAAATCGTAGTGGTGAGCAAAGCTGCTTTTTTCCAACTATACAAAATTGCCCAGTTGCGTCCTTACTTGGACACGCAGTCCCTCATAACATTAGTTATCTCGCTGGTAGTTTCACATCTTTATTACTGTAATGCTCTCTACATGGAGCTTCCCTTGTTCCTGATATGGAGGCTTTAACAGGTGCAACATGCAGCAACCAGGCTGATTACTGAAGTGAGAAAATTTGGTCATATGTCCCCAGCCTTGGCAGGGCTGCATTGGCTACCCGTTCCTTTGCATACCAGGTACTAGGTGTTAGTTCTAACTTTTAAAGCCCTAAACAGTTTGGGACCTTCCTTTCTGGAGGAATGTCTTCTCAGGACATCAGCCTGCATCGCTTGTTCCTCTCAGAGGGCGCAGCTCCAGGTGCCAACCCTGAGATTGGCAAGAAAGGCCATGACTCGGAAAAGATTCTTCTCAGTGGTGGCACCAACTTTGTGGAACTTTCTTCCAGTTGAGCTTTCATCTCTGCCTATATTTTAAAAACAGTTAAAATAATTCCTTTTTAAAGAGGCTTTTAAGAATATTTGCCACCGGCTGAGCATTAGGTATTTTATTTTATTTCTCTCCATTACCAATATGTTTTTTTTTGTTTCTGAATGGTCACCCTCATTTAACAACTAAAAACAACCAAAAACTTGCTTAGCAACTAAATCGGGGTTCACAATCCCCCCCACACACACCAGAAGTCATGATCAGTCACTTACAATGGCAACAGCAGTGCCATATATGTCTGTATGTATGTATTTTTAAAATGTATGACTGTTTTTAATGTGTGAGTTTTGTGAGTTAGCTGCCCAAGAGTAGAAAAATCTTTTAGATGGACAGGGTATAAATGTAACTAACTAACTAACTAACTAACTAACTAACTAACTAACTAACTAAACTTTCAGTTTGGGTGAGTATTTTTTGTTTTCAGGAAGAGAGACTCGGTCGTTGGTTCTTTGAACTCACAGGCATTGTTAGAGGTAACCTAATCCTTTGCAGATCCCAATTATTCATTCAGTTTGCACTCTCCTATCTTAAGATGGTAGACCTCATGGCCTCAGTTTTTTATGTGTCATCTGTCCAGATGAAGACCTTTGGCAAATTCAAAAGTGTATACATTCCTTTGCTCTGCTGTGAATTTCTGGCCTCCCCTAACCCAGTCTCACAGCTGTGATTGTTTTTATTCTGACAATAATATGCCACGCTAATGGTTCAGCAATTGTGGTCTCCTGTACAGTCAAACCTTGCATAAAGAGTGCCTCGCTTAAAGAGTGCCTCGCTTAAAGAGCAGAATTTTCTCTGAATGTTTGCTTCACTTAATAAATAAAACCAACCAAAAACTCGCTTAACAATTAAATTGGAGTTTCCAATTCCCCCCCCCCCCCGTCACAATTGGTCACTTTCAATGGTGTTTCGCTTAAAGAGCAAACTCGCTTAAAGAGCAATCCTGTGGAACACATTATGTTCTTTAAGTGAGGTACAACTGTACCTCCATTTTGTAGCAGTAGTCCTAGAAAACTCAGAAGGCTCAGGTTTTATCTGGTTCAGTATTCAAAAAAAATATGTATAATGTAATGGAAAATAAAATTGTCACCAATGCTCTTTGTCTGCATTGCACTTGTGAGGATTTGGAAGGGGGGGGAGGAGAGAGACAGAGAGACGTGTGGCATTTCCACAATAAAGTGCTGATATTTTGTTTATTTTTTTAGTTACAGCATCTTAGGCCAATACGTGACGAGTGCACCTGATTCCCTTGGCTGTTTATGTATTTATGTCAAATCGGAGGGGTGTGTGTGGTGGAGAGCAAGCGCACACAAGGATCTATCATATTAGCAAAGGAGAAAATGACTATTATAATACTTTCTCCTCTTGGTTCCTTCTACAGTAATGCCCTTAACACCTTTCCTTTTCAGGCTTTTTGTAGCATCCTAAACAGGACGATATTGAAGGGGAGCCTGATGCTGCTTTGATCCTTATGCTTGTTGTCAAAGCGCTTGGGAATGAAGAGACTGTTGGCTACAATTGACTGTGACAATTAGGAGATGATCAGAGCCCTAGAGTGGAGCACTTAAAGGGTAATTTACATGTCAGTTTGTCGAAGGGAAAAAAAAGATATTCAGCTAAGATTCCAACTCCCCCCCCCCCCCAACATCTCCTCTCTGTGCTTTGTAAACTGCAATTTGTGCTCTGGTAAAGCAGAGAAGGGTGGGGGGACCTCTGGCAGAGGAGTTAGGATAGCCATTTCCATTTGAATAGAGGCAATCATAAGGCCACTGCTGAGCCTATTGTCCACTAAAAATGCTGATTTGCAGTCAGAGAGTGAAAGGTGGTGGTGGTGGGGAACCATAGCTAAAGAGAACCTAAGCACACAAGGGAACTCCCTCCCTTGTTTTGGTTGCTTTAAAAAAATGTTGCCAGGAAACGTTTGCAGCTTGCCATAATAATAATAATTTCATGTCAGAAATTATTCTGGTTTGAAAGGATTGTTGTGGAAGAAACTCCACTCAGGGAACTTGCAAATGAGGCTCCTTTCATGTCCCCAAGAGCTGGGACAGAGACAGGCTCTCAATCCGTCATGCAGTACTCAGGTCTCAACTGGCAACTTGCCAACCTTCCAGCTAACAAGATGAGCTTCTTAACCACCCGGGAAGGTGATACTCTTCCCAGTCAGGTTGATACTCTTGCTACCTGTTTCATCCCATCTTCTCCTTCCTATTCTCTTGGTTCCCCCCTTTTTTTGGCATAGATTACATGGCAGTCTGGTCCTTTCTCACCTTAGCTACTGAAGCCTTGTTTCCTCCTCCAAAACCATCTTGTTTTTCTCCTCATCCCATATTTCTTTATTCTCTGTTTTACACACATGTTCTCTGCAGAGTTTTCAAGCATTTTTCACATTTCACTTCAACACAGCCTGAGCCTTGCTGGTGGTGAATCTGCTATTCCCTAACTTGGCACGTGTTCAATTACTCCAAGGTCCTTTGTACCTACCAATTGCAAGACATGGCATCTGTCAAACAGCTGGTGAGAGGCAGCTGAGACAGTTAAAATTGGAAAGCTCATAAGTGCTGCTGATCTTGATTTTGGTGGAGGCCTATTTTTGCCTCTCTCCAGTTTTTCACAAACTATGTTCCTGCCGAATATTGGTGGACTTCAATTCCCAGAAGCATAAGTCAGTTCCCCAAAGCATCGATCAGCCAATGTACTGACTTAGGCTTCTGGGAACTGAAGTCCACCAATTTTCCACAGAACATAGTTTGGGAAACACGTTCTAGACAGTAACATCTATGGTTCCTTTTTGTCATTTTGGAAATGGCTTGGGTAGTGGAAAGAGTTCTGTGCTGCAGGGAAAATGCCCATCAGAACTAGGGTGGCCCTACCACTAGGCAGAGTGAGATAGCCACTTCATGTAGCAGATCTGCAACGTATGGTTATTATTAGGAAGAGGGAAACAGATGATGAGGTTTTCTCTTTCTCCAGGTTGTAAATTATCATGGTCATATTGACTTTGGATGGAGCAACTCCAAAGTGGTCTCTGAGGTTCTTCAGCCATGAAGTTTCTCCTAGCTGCACTTCTTTCCTCAGTTTGATCAGCTTGAACAATTAGTATGCACCATTTCTCATTCTCTTATTTTGTCTTTTCCATTTTATGGGTTTCTTGAATTCTTTGTCTTTTTCAATCTGCTTAGTACTTCTTCAGTGACCACCACCCTAGATTTATGAAATCTGTGTTTCAAGTGCTTCTAACTGTCTGTACAACTGTTTCTCTTTAAAGTCCATGATTCTGTAAGATATAGCAGAACCAAGAATACATGACACTATGCAATGCACTTTCTTCAAGCCAAATTTAAGTTCCAGTTTTTTAAAAATACTAATATATTTTTCATCCTAAAGTAGCTACTTTAAGTGCTCTCCATTCTGACTGTTATTGTATATGGCTCAGTGATTTAAAAGCTCCCCTTGTTATATGGAAGGTCAGCAGTTTGAGACCTGGGTACTGCATGACAGATTGAGCTCCTGTCTCTGTCCCAACTTCTGTCAACCTACCAGTTTGAAACCAAGAAATTGCAACTAGATAAATAGGGACCTCTTTGGTGGGAAAAGATCTTGGGGACATGAAAAGAGCCTCATTCGAGCATCCCTTGTGTGGAGTTTCTTCCACATAAATCCTTCCAACTCAGAATAATTTCTGAAATGAAATTATTATTATTGTATGGATTGTATTTTTATGGCCAGGAAATTGGAGACAAAGGCACTTGTGAGATGTTATTCTTTTGGTGTCAAAATAACTGGATTGGCACAAGGTTCTATACATGTTTCCTTGGGAATAAGGCAGATATACTGCTGTGTCTCAGGCAGCAAAATGTCTTGAGCCATAAGGCCATTCCAGATGAACTGTGCACATGGTACTATCTAGCAGAAGCTCTCCAGGTTCTTTTAACCTGGAAACACCAGGCATTAAATTTGGACACTTGCACATGTGCTTCATACTGAATTGTAGCTCAAAGGCTGCCCCTGTTTAGCAATACACCTTGATATATCTAAGCCTTACTTCTTCTTTCATGTCCAGATCAAACTTTGAACTGCCAAAATGAAGCCACTTTCTTGGCTTTGTCACTGGCCAAAATTAAATCCTCATTGGCACATATTTCTGGTAATAATTGGCAGACCAGCAAATGAGTTGGATTCTGAATCTTACTGATAAACAGTTGCTTTTGTTTTGTTCCTTGCTGTGGACCCACTCGCTACCAGCCCTGAGATTCTTGCAGACAGGAGGTGCATCTCTTCACTGCCTCTGTTTTGGTAGTTTTAAAAAGGAGTGAAACTTCAAGGCAGCAGTCAGAAATTGGACTAAAGTGAAGGATTGTGAGGAGAAATACTGCCTTACAGTTTAAAGCAAGGATTCTCAACCTGTGGTCCATGACACCATTTTATGTGCCCCCCACTGCCTCCACCACACCAGGAAGTGCCATGTGGTGGAGGAAGGGCAAAATGGCCATCTGGCCCCCGAAGATCTCTGAAGGAGCGTGACTCGGACCCTGGCTTAAAAAGGTTGATAACTCCTGGTTTAAAGGATAAGCGGAAACAAAGTTCCTTGGAGAATGTCTGCAGAGAGCTTAAAAGAATGGGCAGGGAAGAAGAAAGGGTTTTTGGAGAACATGTTACAAAACAATTTCCCTTCCCTGCATAGGAATCCCATCCCATCCAGTCTGCTCGATAACATAAACTTCTGGCTGGAACATAGTGGCTTTCTATGAGACTTTCCTGGGCAGGAAACCCATGCCAATGAAGGAGAGCTACCTGAGACAGGCTCCTGTATGCTTGTAGTCAGAGCTTGCAGAAGGGGCTGCCGAGAGCAGAAGTCCAAAAAGTCACTTTTTCAAGTGCAGCATACAATATGGGGATGGTGATCAAAAGCAACCCCTTCATTCAACCAACCAAATCTTTACAAAATGGCACACAAGCTTTAGAGTTCTCCAACACTATTCTCAGGCTAGATCAGGGGTCAGCAAATCTGGCTCTCCCGATGTTCTTGGACTTCAATTCCCAGAAGCTGTGATCAGCAGGTGCACTGATTTGGGCTTCTGGAGTCCAAGAACACCTGGAGAGCCAAGTTTGCTGGCCCCTGAGCTATATGGTAAACCGAGCAAGTGATGATGTGGCCATGGAAAAGACCCTCTCTTTCATTCCTGGTCAAACACAACTTGGAAATTGGTAGGATGCTCAGGAGAGCCACTTTGGCAGATTTTAATAATTGGAAAGACCTGAACGGGTACAAACAGTGCTTCCAGCAGGTAGTGTCATTTAGCACTAAGCCATTTCCAGGCTTCAGAGGCACATGTTATGAGGCATGCTTCAGCGTTCTACACTTGCACTGCAATATATACACTTAAGATGTTAATTTCCATTCCTCTGTGAAGAAGAGAAGGGGTTTTTTCCAGCCTGTGTTTTAACTTTTTGAATACCCCTGTGTCTTCCCTAGCACTCCTTCACAGCTTTCTCAATGTTTTTGTACTAGGGAAGAAAGAGAAAAGGATGTATATAAAGAACCAGCAGGCACATTAAGAGCAAACAATATAATGAGGGAGGGAGTATGGGATAGCTTTTGGCTTAATCAGTATCTGCAGAATCAAGGCAGAGTAAATGTGTATCAGAGATCAGCCACAGTAGGAGGGAGCCGTCTCCCAGGTAATGGCTAAATGACAAGCAGATGAGCCGCCATCATATTGATTTAAGCATTTTGTTCCAGCCAGTCACAATTAACTTTGATTTGTTTTTACTTTCCCCTCACAGGTTTGCATTTAAAGCACTCTGAGAGCACTAATTGTGTAAAATTTTACTAACTGCACATTCTCTTTCTTGAGAGGTAAGTAATGAATGTAGAGCCTGGGATTCATTTAAGATTCTAGGCAGGGGATTCCCCCCCCCCCCCAACTTCTTACTCTGTGTGAAATTGGTATTGTAGGTAAGCAGCAAAGGGAACCCGAAATGCTTTATTAAAGCAGCCACCCTTATCCCTCCTGCTGGAGTTCACCTTTTGCAGGGATGGTCAAACTATGGCAAGTCCAGTGACCAATTTCCTGCTCCTCCCCACTCTGGGCTGCAGAGATCGCAAAAAGTCCCAGTAGACACACACAAAACATGAAACCAAATGTAGCAAAAAGTTTACTTCTTGTTTAGGAAAAATAAGCAGGCGTAGTGAAGCCTGTGCTTAGCAAGGCTGGAGTTCTGGGACTTTCTGATCTGCCGGCATTATGAGGTCAGCAGCAGCTCCTTTTACGCTTCCTTCTTGCCTCTAAATTTAACTAGAATCTGTTCGATTGTTCTGGTATCAATGGATTTTCCCAGGAAACCTCTGTATGGATGTTAGCCCTGTTGTACTGCAAAATAGGGGACTGTGGTGGCTCAAGTGGCTAAGACGCTGAACTCACGGATTGGAAGGCCAGAGTTCGATTCCCGAGTGCTGCACAACAGAGTGAGTTCCCATCTCTGCCCCAATTCCTATCAACCTAGCAGTTTGAAAGCAAGAAATTGCAAGTAGATAAATAGGTACCACTTTGGTGGGAAGGTAAACAGCATTCCATGCACTCTGGTGTTGAGGCATGCCTGTTACATGTTGTCAGAATCCGGCCGTCCCACGCAAGGGCCCCTCCCTTCCAGTCCCAGAGACCCCTGTCTCTTTATAGGAACTGTCAGCCCTTGTAAGCTCTATGGGAGAGCCGGTCCGCTTTAACAGAACTCTTACTATGCTCAGGCAATGGAGCAAACAAGGGAGGTCTGGTAGCTAGGCCTTGTGTGTGTGCAGTTCTTTGTTGATGAAAAAGACAATCTTCAGGCAAAAACAGTAGCTTTATTGTAGTAGCAGGTTTCTTATAGGGTAATCCAGAAAAGCATGATTAAGTCCAGTAAACAATTAGTCAGTCCAAAGACAGTCCAATCACTCCTATGACACATGTCCACAGAAATGTTTGCAGACACAGACAGTGCTGGCTCTTTGGCTATAAACAGAGATGAGCACTGAACCCTATAGTTAGATATGACTGGATTTCGAGCAACAGTGACCTTTACCTTACTGTAAAATAACTGAGAGTAGTTTGTTCTTGAATGGGCAGTTCTTCATTTGTGTCTCTATTGAACCCTGGACTAGAAAAATGAAGCCACTTTCTTGGCTTTGTAATTGGCCAAACTTAGGTCCTCATCAGTGTGCGTTTCTGGCCATATTTGGCAAACCAGTAAATGAGGTGGATTCTGTATCTTTCCAAATTCACACAGCATGTTGTTGTTCACCAGCAGCTGCCACTTGAGCATGTTGGTTTTGCATTTAGGGACTCCAACCCTCAGCCTATTCAGGGTGCTCCAAGTGACATAGAGGAGGTTGGATTCCTCAGCTATATCATTCTTTAATGTTTTTCCTTGTCCAATGAGCTCCGTCCTCCCTCTTCTAGGCAGTTGAGAGCCACTGACTGTACAAGAGACCTGTTCCTCACTGGTTGATCTGAACTGCTGCAAGTGCCTGCTTTTTTGCACCCTTCTTATTGGGTGTGTAAAGGTAAAGGTAAAGGTTTCCCTTGCTCGAAAGCCAGTCGTATCCGACTCTAGGGGTCAGTGCTCATCTCTGTTTCTAAGCCGAAGAGCGAGTGCTGTCTGCTTCTGCAGACGTTTCCATGGTCATATGGCAGGCATGACTAGACACCAGAGTGCACGGAACACTGTTACCTTCCCACCGAAGTGGTCCCTATTTATCTACTTGCAATTTCTTGCTTTCGAACTGCTAGGTTGGCAGGAGCTGGGACAGAGACGGGAGCTCATTCCATCCTACAGTACTCGGGAATCGAACTGCTGACCTTCCGCCTCCCAGTCAGAATCTTAGTGACTTAGTGACTTCAGCCACTTCACACTGGGTGTGAAGAGGCTGCTTATGGTGACTCTCGTGAGTGTGCCTGTGCTTCCAAATCTATCACTACACCCCTGTATATAAGGTAGTCTGTAACCTCCAATGGGGACCAATGTAGTAACAAGCTAAAAACAGCCTTGGACTGGATTTTGCATGCTTGTTATATAAGGCCACAGGAAGGTGCCCCTATGGTTCTGATTTTGTGTCAAGTACCTTCCTGTGTTCATTGAGAGATGGGGTCGTGGCATTTTTCTTGTCTGATATTATCTGTGATGGTTGAGAGGAGCTCTTCAAGGTTTCAAACAACAGATTTTCTCTCCCTAACTTGGAGAAGCAAAAGGTTGCATGTATAACCTTCTACTCAGAAAGCCCCGGTCCATCACTTGAAAATTTGGATAGTTTTGTTTGGGATATTAAAGCAATGGCATGCTTTGCACATCATGCAGCACAATAAAAAGAAGGGCAGGAGACAGACACATGCAAGCACAGATCAAGAGAAACCCTACCTCGCTCTGTCTCAAAACTAGGTTCCACACACACTTGGGGATATCTAGAGAAGGGTCTCCTGTCCAGATTGTGTGATCCTTCTGAAGATATATATTATGTTTTTGAATATATTTGTAGTAGTTCTTGCTCATTTTGACTGGTTGTGGTCTGAGCCTACCTGGACTTTGAATTCTCTCTTTCTCTCCTTCCTTCCTTCTTTTCCCTATCCCAGTAGAATATTGCTTCTATCTCAGATACACTTACGAGGTCAAGGGAGGAGTTTCCTTTGGCAACAGAGGAAGTTGTTTTTCTGAATTTCATTTTCTTGCAGGGGTGGGTGGGTAGACCACAGACGAAAACGTAACATTATAGTTCCCCAGCTGTGTCTCTGGCAAAGTCCCAACCTGCAGGGCAGTTAAATCTTGGGGGCAATCATCTGAATGGGCACCAATTTTTAAGGTTTTAACCTGTGATTTTAATCTATGATGTAAGCTGCCTAGAGTTGGGTCTACCCGATTGGGGCAGGATAGTAAATATGAGTAAATAAATAAATAAATAAAATGGAAACTCTCCATTTTATTGGTCAATGAAATGTAGAAGAAACCCTCTTTCCATTTGCATCAGTAGATCCACTGTTCAAGGAACAGCTCTGAGTCTCTTGAAAAATAGTAGCAATATCTATGATCCCTGGAAGCAAAACTAGATGTTCACTAGTTTCTATTTAGAGTTTAGAATGATTACTTTTTGGATACTGTTCCCAGAAGCTAGGGGATCACAATGTCCGCAGTAGCTAAGTGATCCAGGAAGCTAGAGTCCAAGAAAGTAATATTTCTAAGTTCTGCTTCTACCACCCACTCATGTTTAGGTTCCAAAGGAGAAATCTTATGGGTGGTCTATTATGTAGTAATACAGTATTCATCTGGCCACGATTTTCAATGCAGAATAGCAAAACTAAAAACACATTGGTGGAAATATACTCCGCTGATACATAAGCTACAGCTTTAAGCAGTAAATGGCACTAGAGCAGGCCCACTAAAATTACTTGCAACTGGAGTAGATCCATTTGAATCAACTGAATTTAAGGAGGAGTTGACTCACTAAATTACCACTGTTTCAAAGAGCCTTCTTAAGCATGACTTACTATGCTAAATAACAGGATCTGGGTCATGATTTGCTATATATTTGTTCTATCTCTCATTGTTTTCCTTCTGATTTTGACATTGATTTCAGCCCTGTTTATTTTTTTCCTGTAATTTATTTCCTTCTATAATCTAGGGCCATCTAGTTCCACTTCAATGATGCCTTCATGTCTTCCTCCTTCCATTTTGGCTAGTGGAAAATGTAACATTGTGCTGGTTATTACTAAATGCTCCGTTTAATGTCTCCATATTTCCCCCTCCTGCTATATAGATTCCTTCCCATATTGGAGATGGCATTTCAATAGAGAAAAGACTGAACTTTAGCTAGTGAAGACAAGAAGACATTTGATTTAAAAGGATTGATAAACAGCTAGAAGCTACTAAAGATGTAGGAAGTAGGGAAGAATTTAGTAGAAAGTCTAACATCCTATTCACCATGTGGCACATTTTCTCCTTAAAACTGAATTTGAGACAAATCTTCAGAAACTTCTCCAATGAGTTTCCATCTTGGACTGGTAGCAGAACAACCTAGATTGAAAATGGCAGGGCCCTGTGAGGAAATTCTGTTCTTGTTAGATTTCCAAAAAGGACTAGAAGTTGGAAAACTAACCAACTTAGCACACAACCTATTCTTATGAGATTTCCACACAATTTCACAGGCATGGAACCAACTACTCACATACTGTAAAAGAGGCAGATGGGGCTGCTATTCTTTCCAGTCCCAGATAACTGGAAATATGTTCTTTAAGCTTTAAAATATTTCAGATGAACAGCAGTATTTTGATTGACATGATGATTTCAGAGTTTGTTTATTCACTACTTTTTTTAACCTTACCGATGGGTACAATCACAGAGTCTCCTCACAGATTGTGGTATTTTTGAACCACAATTGGGTGTACCCCAGGCAATGGCAACCTTGTGCCTGCTAGTCTTTCTCACACTAGGTTGAGTGAAAGGAACTGCAGTTTCATTTCTGACCTAGACACAGAAGAAGAACCACCTTACCAACTCTGGTGGTTGTATCTTCTGGCCTACCCCTACATGTAGAAGTCAAATACCTTCCTGAAATTGTGATTAGGAGCTTCATTTCTGTTTGGTACAATATTATTGCCAATGACAGGGCTACATTTTGGTTCTGATTATTTTCTGGTTCTGTAGGTGTTAACCCTGGAGAAAGAGGCATCAGTTTTCTTCCTGTACTAGGTCATCGTGACTGTCCAAAGAGAGAATGGCAGATATCTCAGCCTAAGTAGAAAAAATTTGAAGATTGGCAGGCATGTCTGGCATAACAGAAAGACTTCACCTGTGTATGTTTTGCTCACTCTCTCTGTTTGTCTACCTTTTGTCTGCCTGTCTATTTATCCATTTTAACTCAGTTCCTGTGAAAACAACAGCAAAGCCCCTAGTGTTTAGGTTTCAAAGTTTGGGATCTCAGAAATTCTTGGACTACAAATCTCCAATGCCCTGACTTTTGACTGCATTAGTTAGGGTCTTTGGGAATTGTAATATAAAAACCCCATGGGGATCACTGGTCAACTGGCATCTAAAAACTGATAAGTTTTGCTTAGCATAAGATTTTCTGAATTGACGGATCTAAGAAGCTAATGTCAAATAATTATGGAAGCCTAGCTTTCCATTGGAAAGAAAAAAGAGTAAACCCAACCCCTGGCCACCAGAGGTGGAGTTTGAAACCTACACCTCTGACTCATGCTTGCAGTCTTCATTTTGGAACTAACTTTTAAGAAGCAGACCAAGCATGGACAACTGCCATGACTTTTGGGTCTTTCATATTTTTTTTGCATTATGCACAATATACTGGTGCACAGCCTGATGAACACTGATAGCAATAGCAATTACATGTACATACCGGTAATTAGCATTTTGGCCAAAACATGCTGGGTACTCATTTTACTGACCTTGAAAGGATGAAGGACTGAGTCAACCTTGAGTCCCATCAGGATCAAACTCACAACATCAGCACCAGTTTTGGGGTGCAGTGAAGCAGTTTAACCACTTTGCTACAAGTAGTCCTCTGGTATAATTTGAAAACTACTATTTTTAAAAATATATAGTGGTCTAATCACCTGTCCTTAGTTTTCTGTTGTGTAAGGATCACACAGCTTTCTTTCTTTGTTCATTTTTTTGGGGTATGTTTTAGTGTACATTTTACAGAAACACCTTGAAATGTGTGCAAGATGCTTCTCTTCTTCATGCGACTTGTCTAAACCAGATATTTGAGGCAACAGCTAGAATCCTATTATTGACTTCCACTGGTTAAGTAAGTTAGTGTGATGTCCAACTGTCTGTTTCTGCATTTTACCATTGTATAAATAAAATGCTATTGTGGCAAAAATTCATACATCCAGTGTGCTCCCAGCAATTTTTGTCAGGAGTGAGGGGGATTGTTAGTAGAGTCATGTCGCTACTGGTATCAGATGGAGCAACTCATAGTTGACCTGCCACAGTTGTGTGATTTGCCTATTGCTTATGCAGGGTGCAAGATAAAGTAGCTCTTCCATCTTCAGAAGTGGACATCCTGGCATACTGTCAGATGTTGGGGTTACCAAATGTTTACAAGTAGACCAATGAGTGCTGTAGAACCTTAAAGGCTAACTAGTTGTGGCATAATGTTCATATGAAATAACAGTCTCATGACAGTTGAATACAGAAGTGGGACTAGTTCACTCCCTCATGGCCTGTGGATTATACACACAAGTGAATAGGGCAGGGGCTTTTCAACCTTTTCAAGTCAGGGCCTAGGTCATTGTCCCTCAAACAATTGAGGGGGCTGGGCTGGTTGTCCCCCCACCCTTTATGGCTGCCGTAAATGAATCTGTGGCTGATTCTGGCAGTGGCAGCTGGAGCGAGGGTGTCTGGTCAGACCGTAGGTTGAGAACTCCTGGAAGAGGGCTTTGGTTTCACAAGAACTCAGCATATCACATGTTCCAGCCTCTGCTGAGTGCATCTTAAAGATACTGCCACAGTTTTTGTGCAGTGGAGTTTATACCAGATGAAAACTGGGCTCTTATAGCTGTTTTGTAGCTAATTATTAATTTGTTCCATGCTGTAAGTGAAAAGAAAAATATGTTCTTAATTAAAGAGCCTGGGAAACTGCAACATGTTTTAGTTGCATTTGTCATTTAGCTGACAAACAAACAAACAAAAAATAAACTTTACACGTAGTCATCTGTGAACTATGCATATGAGAAACTTAATTCAGGGTGGTTTGCCATATTTTTTTAAAAAATTTTTTGCTAGCATAGAAGATTATTTCTGCTTATTATTGCCAAATTTGATGTGATTGTTTTTAACAAGATACTGGTCCATATTGTTAAAAGATTGGTTAATTGTCCATATGCTAAATCACTTCGAAGGTATAAAAATTGTCCACAGCACATCTCCCACCCCCCAAGCAGATCCTATCCTGGAAAGATTATGGTCTATGGCTTGGAAAATATCCAGCCCAATGCCAAAGCACTCAAATGGAGTAAAATTATCATGATTTCAGAGCTTAGTGAGCTATGCACAATTTATGTTCCCCACATGTTAGTATGCATGGCAATGGAATGGAGGCCAACCTTCATTGTGCCACTAGTAAATTCTGAAAAGTGGCATAATGCCACTCTAGCATAGCATGCACTTTAACCCATATGCAACCCCTTTCTCTGCACTGGTGGTTATGCTTTTAATCTGCTGAGAAGAGAGCAGTACAATCCTAAGAAGACAAGTAGGAGTATGGGCTCTAGGCGTGGGTGGGAGATGCCACAAATATTCCTCTGCCACTTGTGATACTATGTCATACATTGGTCAGCTGTAATTTACGACTCTCTATATTAAGGCTGTTAGCTGGCACATGACCTGATTATTTGAGAGAGCCTAAGTGAATGTTAATGACATTATTAGTAGTGGTAGGTTTCCCAAGGAAAGTATGTTTGTATGAGCATCCTTGATCCAAGGACTAGCTTTGATCCATGGGGAAAACCACATCATTCTGTACCTCTTAGGTCTCCTGTGGGTTGTCCTCTATCTCTCTCTTCAGTCATGTATTCTTCAAAGAACTCCTACTATGGCTTTCCCCTCAGCAGAAACCACATAGCCACGTGTTCCCCTGGCTATTCTAGTTTGTGGGTTTGCCACAGGATTGAGTTTGCAAGAGCTCAGCATGGATTTGGGTGGTAGGCTGAAAAATACCCATAAGTAAGGGTTTTTGTAAACAGCAGGTGTTTGGTTGTTATGCAAACTGGGATGTCTTACACATTTGGGCTTGATTTCTGCCAGTAATCTTGGTCAAAACAACCTGAAGAGAGAGGAATATTCTGTTTGGTATATTGTTGTAGAGTCAAGCACAAGTCTGATGTCATTTCTACAATAATAATAATAAAAAATCCCTGCCAGTAAGTAATATTACACTACTGGAATGTAACCTCAGTTTGTGAAGGTTTAGGAGCCCTGGAGTCACCCCTCTTTGCAATTCTTAGCTAATGTTTAACTTGAAGAGCAAATTAGCTTTGACATCCTGTATCCACGCTACAAGTGTAAGGTAGAAAGGAAGATTCACTGAACTATTAATAATCACTGAGATAATTCAAGTATGTAAATATAGTCTTGGAATTCTGAAGAGTTCCCTTTATTTAAAGTTTTGAACCTACTGTGGCTGAATTGCTTTTATGTGAGCACTTCACACTTTAATGTACATTAATTTGTTCTCCTTCTCATTAATAGGTAATTGTTTCTTCATTGCTCCCCATGCAAGGTATGCACCAGAATGTAAAAACTGAAAATAGATTCTAGTACAGAGTCTAATGCTAAAAAGGTTACTCTGTAAATAAATTTTACTGTTTATCATTCATATACAGATTTTTGAATTTACCAAATATTGTGCTAGCTAAACTATATTTTTATTCAGATGCTACTTTAAGTGCCTTTTTGGGCAAATAAACAGGATATTAAATAAATATAGACAAACAGGCAAAGGTGTCAGACAAGAGTGCATTTTATTCTCTTATCTGTTCAATCTGCATGCAGAACACATCATATGAGAAAGCCAGATCAGATTCAGATTAAGGAAAAGTAAAAATTGTGAAAAGAAGTACAGTAACATTAATCCAAGATAAACAGATGACACCATTCTACCAGCAGAAAGCAGCAATGACCTGATACAACTTTTAAGGAAAGTAAAAGAAAAGAGCGGCAAAACAGGATTGCAGTTGAACATTAAGAAGACAAAATGTTAATGGTGACAGTGAAGAAATTGCAATAGTGAAAGATCATGTATACTTTAGTTCAATCATTAATCGAAATGGAGGCTGCAGTCAAGAAATAAGAAGACTGAGACTCAGTAGGGTAGGATTTAGAAACGATCATCAGCTATAAAGATGTGCCACTAGAGACCAAAATCATCCACACCATTTCTTAGGACATTTTTCTTTTGTGGGGTATTGTACAAAGATTGCTGCCCAGTGGAATAGTACAGCTTTAAGGCCCTGCAAGTGTTCTATACACAGGTGTTCATAATAGAGCCACAGACTGATTGCCCGGCTGTGCATGCCTCGTTTTTTGTGCTCCTGAAACACCCCAGCTGTGGCTGATTAGAGAATCTGCCCAGCAACACCAGGGTATAACTGTGGCCCTCTGGGAAGGGTCCACGGTGGAGGTTATCATTCGGAGGAGGTTGTCATACTGAGGAGGCTGTCTTACTGAAGAGAAGGACTGAGCTATTGAGAGAGACTGCTGAAGGAGGTTGTGCTGTTGATGAGAGTTTCCTTCAACTGAGAAGGAAGAACTGCTGAAGATTACCAGGACTCTGTGCATGCTCTTGGGATTGGAGCCAACAGAGGAATCCAAGCTGTGTACCAACTGTGGGGCTTGGAGAGAGAGAGACTGTTGTGTATAGTCCTGTGTATGTTTGTCTTCCCCTCACTGTTAAGTAAAGCGCACCTTTCACTGAAGGCATATGTGTGTGTGTCATTGCACCTAAAGCTTTCGCTGTGTAACAGCTTAAAAGTGCTACTCTGCTATCGAGACACACATATCGCTAGGGGAATCCCTGATTGCCATCTATGAGTATGAAATTTGGACAGTAAAGAAAGCTGATAGGAAAAAATATAGTTTGTTTGAAATATGATGCTGGAAGAGAGTTTTTTGCAAACATCCAGGACTTCCAGAAAAATGAGCAAGTGGATCCTAGAGCAAATCAAGCCTGAACTATCTCTGGAGGCAGAAATGATGAGACTGAAGTTATCCTACTTTGGGCATATCGTGGGAAGGCAGGATTCCTTGGAAAAGACAATAGTGCAGGGAAAGGATGAAGGCAGAAGGCAAAGAGGAAGACCAAATGTGGAATGGATTGGCTCCCTAAAGGAACCACAGACTTGAGTTTGCAAGAGCTGAGAACAGAACATTTTAGAGAGCTCTCATTCATAGGATCAGCATTATTTGGAGATTACTTGATGTTACATAACAACAGCAAAATAAAAAAATGTTTCTGCAAAGAATTCTCCCAAGAGTGTAAGCATCGAGCAGGATTCTCAATCTGTGGTCTGTGGGCACCATTTGTGGCCCATGACACCATTTCATGTGCCCCCCGCCTCCACCAGACCAGGAAGTGCCATGTGGTGGCAGAAGAGCAAAATGGCCATCTGGTCCCTCAAGTTGTCTAAAGGAGAGTGACCCGGCCCCCGGCTTAAAAAGGCTGAGAACTGTTGGCATAGAGGGTACAGCTGAACAATTTGGGGGATGAACAATATGTTTTTTAACTTGTTTCTATGTTGCTATGCATTTCACCAAAAGCAATGTACAAATTCAACACTGTGGGAAGAATAATTGTATAATACCACAAACACCTAAAAACAATTTAATTTTTATATACATTTTCCTTTTTTCCTTTTATTTTAATTAGTCAAATTAAAATCAAATCCCAAAATGGAAAACTAGGAGTAAAATAAATAATTGTTCTAATGAAAATAATTAAAAATAGGGCAACATTTTATTGACTCAAATATTTCCCAGGGCTTCTCAGCAGTAATATGTACACCACAAGATCAAAAGATATCATATACACATTTAATTTATTGCATGAAAAAAAATGAAGATTAAAAAATACATTTCTAGGCAATTAATGAGTATATGTTATTAGCTACCCGTGATGTTCTCAGGCAAGGTCAGTTGTCTGCATATTTATGGCAAAATAATATAGCTTATGCAGCTGTGAGCTAGTACTGGTTTTTCTGAGGTGAGGAATGAGCACATGGTCGATGCTTTTGTATCAGAAAGGGTGTTGTTGTTCAGGATCCATCTGTAAAATGTAAACATGTCGTCAGTCTTTATTTCTATATTTGATTTTCAAATAAATATGTGCAGTGACTGAAATCCTTCCAGCACAATTGAATGATCTGGTTTGAGGTTTGGTCAAAAGCTGTAGCCTGCCTTTCTAACACAGCCCGATTCTTGAGCTGCCTCAACAATTGTGTCCGAAGCACATTAAGATAAATTAAAAATAAAAATAAAAACAGACGAGAGAGGTTCTTTTTGTTATTTACTTTAAGCATTTGCTATCATTTCCCCCACTCTCATGGACATATTTTAAAGCACGTTTCAACACTCTCTTTTTGAAAATGTTAACACAAAAGTATTTACAATATGAATCTCAGAAAGTTTGATTTGCAGACTCTGGTACACTAAAGGAGAAGGTTGGTGTGTGTGTGATAAGGATGGACTTTAATATCTTAAAAAAACATCCACATTCACCTATGTGGGAATGTAGCAACATAACATTTCCCCTCAGAAATGGTGCATTAATTTCCAGTGAAAGTTTGATGGGAGAATACTGTAGTTTGAGTTGCACTTAATTATATGTTTACCTCCCACTTTGCCGCCCCCGTTTTTTTAAAAGTTACCTTAACTGTGAAGCTTTGCAGTAGTCTTTGCCTGTCATTTTTAATCAGGTTGTTGGAGGTAATTTTTGTTATGCCCCCTCATTACTGCCTTGTTTATCAATAGGTGCGCCAAGTGTCACTAGCTTTTCTCATCAAGCCAGGTCTGACAAAGAACTGCAGTGCATGGGAAAGAGGCAGCTAGGTGAAACTAATGCCATAGATGTTTGATTCATTAGGAGCTTATTGTTAACGGGGATGTCTGATTGTAAAGGCTCAGTCAAGCAAAAGAGTGCAGAGTAATCAGTCGGATTTATAGTTTGCAGGGCTAAAAAAAAAGAAAGAAAGAAAAAAAGAGGAGAAAAATCAACATAAACCTTTTGGATATAGTAGAAACACAGGAGGGGAAAAATCCCCTTTGGGCAGCCCTAACCTGAGACCTGCCAAATAAGGTCATGCTACATGAAGGTTGCCTGTTAGGTGATGGAAGATAGAGGAGGATTAAAGCCATATGGCACAGTCTATCATACCTTCTGACTTAAGATAACAAAGCCCAGCTTTGTGCTTAGCTGTTTTTGACTGACATCATCAATTTTATTTTATGTTGGTCACCTCCGGTAACAGGAAAAAAATGGCCAGGGTTGATAACACATGCCTTTTTTTATATTTTTGTACTAAGATGCCTCACAGCTGGGGGAAGAATGGTGCTGGTGGGGTTGGGTTTGCTTCTTTCTCAGTGAGAAAGATACATATACATGTATTTGTCTCTCTCTCACACCCACCCACACCCCACATACATATCTCAAAGAATTAGAGGCTTGTTCTTCTATCAGCCATCCTCCAGCAACTGTCAGCCTCTTTCTCTCTTCTCTGCCCCCCCCCCCCCAATCTCTCTTGTTTTCAGTTTCTACCTTGCAAATGAGAGGCAGACTTATTCAGAACCAGATGTAAGGCTCCTAGAGAATGAGCGTAAGCTGTTGTACTTTAAGCCTAATGGGAAGTTTTATATGCAAGGGCCTTGAACTGATTAGTATAATTCCCTCTTTAATACAGCTGTCCCTCCAGATTAAGGTAAACCAAATGTTGCAATCAGAGATTAGTGTACCTTGCCAGTTATTAACATCCCCGGTTGCTCAGTAAGCACGTCAGACACTAATGCTGTGTATTTATTTGCTACTTCCACCCTGTAACTTGAACTTCTGCACCTGTCAAAGCATTCCAGAATGGAGAGAGAATGAGTGAGAAAAGCAGGCTGCATATAGTATTGGAAAGTAAAAGTTTTATACCTGTACACCTGTTTTCTTTTGTCAGAGTCTGAAGATTTTCCTTCTGTTTCTTTTCCCTTTGCCAAAACCACCAGGTGGTTTAATCCATTGCTCTGCTGTTTTTTTGTTTTTAAATCAAGGAAGACATTGTATGCAAAATTACATTTGTTACTCTCATATGCTATTCCCCCCTCCCCCAGCTGTTTCCCGAAATTTCTTTCTTTCCTAACCTAAAGGATGCTACTGAGGACTGAAAGAACCAGCGTGTTCTCCTGCTGGGGAAAAACCAGTTAGTTGTGCCTCTTTACACAAAGGTGGGTCACACAGTTGTCTTATTACATTTGGCAGGATATCCTCTCCATCAGCAACACAGATGTCAAAGAGGACAATGTCTTGGCTATTGCAGAACAATCTTTGCTTCTTCCTCTATCCAAGCAGATTTTGCAGATACGTACAATGCTTAAAAAACAACAAAGAATGAGGCAGGGATTTCTCTCTCTCTCTCTTTCCCCCACTCTTTTCTTCCCAAAAGAAATTTACTTGGCAGATTATGTTTAAAAAATATCTCTGGAAACATTAAGAAAGGGCAATGTAAGGAAAAAAACAGATTTCTTTTTTTATTTATTTAGAAAAAAACTTTTTAATATGTGTCATGTAATTTGTGTGTTTGTGTTTGTGAGAGCTGGATGATGCTTATTGCAACAGTGACAGTAAGAACAGCAGATGTCAGTGGTGAAGAAAATGCCCATGTTCTTTCAAAAAGTCAATTATTTGCACGGCTTAGAAAGCACATGGGAATGGATTGCTGTGCCTTCAAACATCACTCTTTCTGCTGCATGCTCAATTATTTAAGATATTCACTCTTGCAATGTGATATTTAGTATACTTACTCTCAAGCACATTTCACCGAACTCCATGGAACTTCCTCACGTGGCATGACCGAGATGAGCATAACCTGGCTGCGTAATCTTCTGCACCCTTATGGGAGCTAAACTCAGGTTTTGGCTCATTTACCAAGAAGTAGCACCTGAGACTCTGGTCAAAAGGGGTGTGTGTGTTACCCATAGGCAGAGGAGGTAACTATGAACATGTTCCCCAAGTGGGAATCTCTCTGGACTCAGGCTTAAAAAGCTGTTTCTGCTTCTCCCTGAGGCTTGTACAGTTTCCTTTCTCCTACATTCTACAGCTTAATTAGATGTTTCCCCCCTTGAAGGGACAAAATAAAAATAAAAAATGTTTATATTTTTAGGAATTATGTCCTGCAGGCTCCTAAATATGATAATGCAGTCTTACGTTCTTGCCAAACCACCCCATGGTTGGGTGGAACTCCCTGCCAAGTTATTGTTCATTGTGTAGCAACAGCAGCAGCAGCAGCAACAGTTTTGGCCGTGGTGGTCGCCTTTAAAATCCATCTTGATTGTCATACTTACTTCAGGTTTGGTGATAAGGCTCCACGTTCAGTTTAAAAGTGACAGTGTTGACAAGGGGGGGGGGAGAAGGGTGAGGGCCGGGACTTGTGGTTCTGGAGGGGTTATGTGCTCTGACCTGCAGCATGTTGATATGGACAGTCTATAAGGGGATTTGAGTTGTCATGGGGTCCCCAGGCAGTTGAATAGAGCAGAGTGTCTGTCCTGCTTTTTCCTGTTAGGATCCTGACACACGGAGCATTGATGAACTCAGCATAACACAGAATAGGAGCTTTTTGGCAGCTGAGACACAAGGGCTAAGCTGCAGGTCAGAGATAACACTGCTGCAGATCTCCTCATGCACACCCGTTACTATCATGCTGCCTACCCTTCTGAGTGCAGGAAGCAGTTCATATTTTTGCTGCATTGACTTTCATTGGCTTCCCGATTCCTCTAAAATGCTTCTGATTCCTCTAAAATTAAATTTGACAGACAGGGTTGAATCATGAATCCCCATCATCACCATCACCATCACCATCAGTATTTTTAACCACTTTTGCGTTGTACTTTAGAAATCCTTTCCAGGTTCCAAGAGATGAGCTTATTGTGGAAAGGTTACTGGCATATTCGGAGCCCGCTGCCCCTTATCCCTCTCCATTCTTCTTCTTCTTCTTCTTCTTCTTCTTCTTCTTCTTCTTCTTCTTCTTCTTCTTCTTCTTCTTCTTCTTCTTCTTCTTCTTCTTCTTCTTCTTCTTCTTCTTCTTCTTCTTCTTCTTCTTCTTCTTCTTCTTCTTCTTCTTCTTCTTCTTCTTCTTCTTCTTCTTCTTCTTCTTCTTCTTCTTCTTCTTCTTCTTCTTCTTCTTCTTCTTCTTCTTCTTCTTCTTCTTCTTCTTCTTCTTCTTCTTCTTCTTCTTCTTCTTCTTCTTCTTCTTCTTCTTCTTCTTCTTCTTCTTCTTCTTCTTCTTCTTCTTCTTCTTCTTCTTCTTCTTCTTCTTCTTCTTCTTCTTCTTCTTCTTCTTCTTCTTCTTCTTCTTCTTCTTCTTCTTCTTCTTCTTCTTCTTCTTCTTCTTCTTCTTCTTCTTCTTCTTCTTCTTCTTCTTCTTCTTCTTCTTCTTCTTCTTCTTCTTCTTCTTCTTCTTCTTCTTCTTCTTCTTCGCCGTCGCCGCTGTCTCCTCCTCTTCATTTTTCTGTCAAGGAAAAACAGAAGGATATGACCAACTGGTCACTTCAGAATAACTGGGCCTTCTGTTTTGTTCCTCCCCTCCTTTAAGGTTTCCCCTTGCTTTTTCCTTTCACATATTTTAAAGCTGAGACTTGCCACAGGATGGCTTTGTGAAGGTGGGTGTGGGAGATGCAAAAACAGTTTAAACAGCATCTGGGAAAGGAAGGAAGTGTTGGGAAGGTACATTGATAAAAGCAGTTCCCCTGTCTCGCCAGCAAGATCAGGTGAATTAAGTTGCTCACGTTGAAAAAACAAAAGAAAAACTTTGATGTCTTCTGGCTGGCACAGAGTAGCGTCTTTGAAGTTGTTTCATACTCAGCCAATTTTTTTGTACAATTTCCAAATGCTGAATAACAAAAGCGAGAGTGTAGGCATTGTCTTCTGTTAAATGATGTCAAACCAGCATCCTGTGTTAACAAAGACAATGTAAAAGTTTCTCTCTGGTTTTGGCATTAGGATTAAAATGACATTTCTCCTTCAAATACTTTAAGTCGGTCACTGAAAGAGACTAGACTGATGTTCAGAAACAGGGGGCTGAAAATGTTTCTTCTTCTTCTGTAACTGCATGTGAGAATGCAGTTAGGAGCCAAGCGGACACCTGAGATCTATTTATAATGCTGGAAACTTTATTACAGTGGAATCAGTCTGATTCATGGGGAGAAAACCTGTTGTCAACACCACAGATGAAAACAATATCCTTATCTTTGTGTCAAGTTCCCCCTGGCCTTTCTGGTAACGTTCAGGGCATAGTTTGATATCATGCCTTTTAGTTTCCCATCCGTTTCTGCATTTGACCATTTGACTGTAGAACCAGAAGTTGAGAGTTCAGTTCCTAGCTATGATAAAACAATGATCTGACAATATCGGGCCACTTTGTATGTTCTGTGTATCTGCTTTTTATAGCTGACTATGAGGGCTACATCCATAATTTGAAAAGCTGTGCCACCTGTCACTTTGGTATAAAATCAAACTCCCTGATGACTTTATAGGGCCTCTGCCATAGAAGAACAGGGACTAGGTGGTAAAGCAATGGACAAGAACTTTGTCTTTCTTCGGGCAAAAATGAGTGGGCTTTTCCTTCATCTTTACAGCTGAAGAGAAAGAAGAATAAAAATAATTGAGGTTCTTGGTAACCACTCTTTCATTTGTTTTATCAAAATTGTTTGAAGGGTTTTCCTCTTTGATTGTACAGGAGAGGCCAGCATGGGACACCGAGTGTGCTTACTTTGCTTTTAAGGAGAGAAGTTATTCAGTTTTACTTGTCAGTTTAGGGTAATTTGTTTGTAGGAGCCAGTTAACAGTTTCTATTGGATGCTTTTAATTCTTTTGCCTTGAGCAGGTGCATTGGAAACTTCAGTCTAGTTATCAACTTCTAAATTGTTTCCCCCCTATGAAATTAGTTTAGTACTGCACCACATAATTGTACTATTGCACAGTTCATTGGGGACTGCAGTGGCTTAGTGGTTAAGACACTGAACTTGATGACTGGAAGGTGAGCAGGTCAGCAGTTCGAGTCTCGAGAGCTGGATGACAGAGTGAGCTCCTATTGTCCCAGCTCCAGCCAACCTAGCAGTTTGAAAGCAAGAAACTGCAAGTAAATAAATAAATAGATACCACTTTGGTGGGAAAGTAAACATTGTTCCATGCACTGCCACATGTCCACGGAAATGTCTGAAGACACACACAGCACTGACTCTTTGACTACAAACGGAGATGAGCACCATACCCTAGAGTTGGATACAACTGGCTTTCGAGCAAGGGTGACTTTACCTTACCTTCATTAGATATCTCTCCCCAATGTTGAAGGATTGGCTTCAGGCGTGCAAGAACATGGAGGATAAGAAAAGAATCTATTCATCGATGAAGATAAATTGGTTTCAAACCATATGGCTAGACAAATGGAATGATAAATACTTAAAAAAAACTGGTGTGGAAAGGGGGAGAACAGAATTTGAAGAAATGATAATAAAAATTAGGAATGGAGAAACTGGCCTTAAGGGCTTGGTAAACAGAATTTATAAGATGATAAATAAGGAGGGTAGGCCTCAAGAAACTTTAAAAAATATATGGGAACAAGATTTAAATATTAAAATCACTGATATAGCGTGGAAGAAGAAATGGAGGGGAAGGATCATGAGAACATTGTCTGTGAGAGTGAAAGAGCATAACTATAAAATGTTATGGAGGTGGTACCTGACCCCAGTTAGGCTTCACCAAATAGATAAAAAAGTAAGTGAAATGTGCTAGAGATGCAAACAAGCAAGGGGAACATATGAACACATGTGGTGGAGTTGTAATGTGGTAAAGATATTTTGGGGAAAAATAGAAGAGGAAATGTCAAGAATAATGAAGGTGAGGCTCGAACTGGGTCCAGGTACGGCCTTATTGACTTATGTTGACAGTATAAAAGTGGATGAGGATAAAAGGGAGCTGATATCTATAATGTTAACATCAGCAAGACAATGTATAGCAATAAATTGGAAAAATGATGAGACATTAAAGATTGATGACTGGTATAAAGAGATGTGGGGGCTTGCCCTGAATGATAAGCTAACGTGGGAGTTGAATGTGGTAAAAGGAATAGCCCAAGAAAACAAATTTTCAAAAATTTGGAACTTATTTGTGGAGGTGACATTGAAAGAGGAAGAACGAGGGAGGCCAGCACCAGAGCAAATGAGTTTTTGGAATTAAAAAGAGGCCGATCCCCCATCATCTTCTGGGCAATGTAAATGGCACAGTGGTGATTGTTACAAATTAAGTAATAACTGTGCTTATACAAGAAAGTTTATTCTTACTTTAGTATATTGTTAAAAGATTGTCAGTTATGTAATGTATTGTATGTCATTTTTATTTTTTGTCATTTTATACACAGACGAGATAATGTAAAATCAAATGGTTATTTTCTGCAAGATATATTTGTATTTTTGTGTTGTTTGAAAAACCCAATTAAAAATATAAAAAAATTAGATATCTCCCCCCATATTTTCAAAAACCCAGATCATCTCTTCCTTTTTCTTCAAGGTTATCAGAAAAGGAAAAAGGAGCAAGAGATTTTCATGCCCCATCCAGGATCTCATAATTCAAATACCCATATTTTGTACATTTGCTGCATCTCAATTGGGCCTCAATTCCTCATCTTTTTTCAATGGGAGGTAGTAGAGCAGTATAGAAGAAGTCTGTACACTTTCCTCTCATTAGTACGTACAAGTCCAACTTTGAGGATCCAGGGATCCATTTAGGTGCAGTGTCCAAGGCTACCTCTTGATTCCCCCTCCTGGCATATGTTTAGCAACACATGGAAACTGGAAAAAGCTCTGTGCTGTCATTCGAAGACACCACTTTTGGCCTGAGGGTGAGATCACAAGAAAAATGTATATTTCCCGATCTTATGGTGTCACTGAGAAAATATATATGTAAAGGAAGCTGTGTTTAGCTTCCTGATGAGCCAAACAAAAGCAAAGTTATAGAGAAACTATAGTGTTAGACTAAATACATGATATTTTGTTTCTTAAGGAAGCTCCACTTTTAATGATGTGTCATTTGAATCATCTACTTTGAAAAGCTAACTTTTTTCTACTTGACAGATAGAAATATATATAGATTTGGTTATCTTCTAGTCCAGGTACAAACATCAACACTAGAAGATAACCAAAGGAACTAACAGGCTGCACATCAGGAACTGCCAGAGTATCAACATGGGCTGTAGCACTTTTTATGATGTTTGCCTGTTTTAAATCTCTTCAGAGGGAAAGAAGGGGGAAAAGGGGGAAAAATATCAGAGAAATAAAATAAATTTAAAAATGACCATACTTTCTGCCAGGTGTGGCTTCTATCATCACTGCATCAGACCGAGGGGAAAAGCCACATTTACAATTTAACATAATTCTTAAAGGTTTGAAATCTCCCTGTCCACATCTGAACCTAAGAAAAACAGTTTGTTTGTCTTTTGGGGATTGGATTCACTGAAGCAGAATATGTGATCACCACAGTGGAACTAGGACCAAAGTAACTACGCAAGGAACTGAAGCAGAGACTTCAGACAGTTTTGTTTTTGGCAAAACCAGTCAAGTAGTGTACAATTCAAACAAAAGCCAATAATGTTCTTCACAGTTTTTCCTGGGAATTTAGCAGAACTGCAATTTTCTTGGAACATACAGGATACCAACTTGGGTTTACAACATTACTTGAATTGACTCTGATTAGAGATGCCTGCATGAAAATTCCAAAGTACTACCATCATTATTACATAGGTGGGGCTGACATCATCACCTTTAATTAACTAAATATACGTGTGTTTATATTAGGTGTCTGAAGACAAGAGACGGGACAGTGAGGAATGCATTGGAACAAAAGAGATGTGAAAGTCACAGAAGAAGGAAATGGCATAAAAACGTTTTCAAGTGTGTGTTGAAAAAACACTACTCTTGTCCACCATGACATACATGATTCACTTCTTTAGAATGTTCTCGTAAGAAATCTAATTGCATATGTGGAATAAGTATGTTTACTTTTGTACAGCCTCTCAAGATGGCAAGACATTTTGTCTGCTTGTGTGTGGATGCCTCGGTTCCCCCTTCTACTTATGTACTTTGTCCAAAAGAAGCCATTATGTTGAATGGTGTCAAAGGAGTTGTTAAAATATAAACCCTTTCTGCTTGAAAACAAAAAATGCTCCCCTGATGATTTTTATGGATAACATAAACCCCAACTGGACAGCATTTATAACACAGTGATGATGATGAGTCATGTCTTCCATCTTGACAATGCCACCTAGAAGCCCTTAAAGAACCAATACAGATACACAATCTCAACTCTCTCCCTTATTCATCCAGCCCTATATTGTCTGATCTGAGTGGCAGAAATTCTCCAGGATCCTATGTGAGGGAGAAGACTTTATGTTTGGATCATATCTTCCAGATGTTTAGGGTGATGGCTTACATTAGTCCCAGGCAATGTGTCAAATGTTTGGGATGGTGGAGGTTACATGAAACAGTTTGAGGGCTCCAGACTGGTAATGAGCATTCTAACTGGAGATGCTAGGGATTGATCCTGTGACCATTTCCTCGGAAATCACAAGGGCTACTACTAGATTATGACCCATATAGAAGATGAAGATGCAATTGCTCAAAAATTAATTAACTTACCAACTTGCTGTACAATATTTTCTCATGTAAATATTTTCTCATGTTGGCAAGCCTGTTCTTCCTGGCCTCCATTATGTGTTGTCCTGTAATCAAGTTTTGCCGCCACTGCTGGGAAGGTGAGGGGTGGGGGTAAAAAAGAGAAAAAACTATGGCTGTGGTATTTGAGCTCTGTGATAGGCAGACGCGGAGATATAATGACAGCTTTTGTTTTCAGCCTTTACAGCAGGGGTGCCCAAAGTTTTCAGGCTATGCGCAGTCACGTGGTTCCTCCCACCGGAAGTGGAAGTAAAACATGCCCGCAAATGCACAAAATGCTGACATAAATGCACCCTTGGCTGTTGTAAATGTGTTTATGACTGCTGTGGGTGCTTTATGGCAGTATTTTGTGAATGTGCATGCATGTTTAACTTCTGCTTCCGGGAGCAGCACGGTAGCGTGTGCTGAATTATTAGGTGCTATGGGCCAGATTTAGCCCTTGGGGTGTAGTTTGGGCACCCCTGCTTTACAGCCTGTACTATAGTCGTATCATCTCAGATCTTCCTTTGTGTCTTTTCGCCAAAATGTTTGCCTTAGCTCTTCCTGTGTTTGTCTGAGACATCAAAATCTTGCATAAACTATCACAATGTTATGAGGCTCCTAAACAAACCAGTCTTGCACTGATTATTTGCACAGCTATGCAAAGAGCTGTGAATTACTTATAGGACTAGTGAGAAGGTCCCACAGAAGGGTTGTATTCAGACATATTCTCCCAGTCAAAAGTAATGGAAAAGTAGGGCAAATATAATAGCAATGACTCTGATTTTTATATGTACTTTGGCAGTTGAACAATATAAAGATAAAGGTCAAGATCCTGTTGTGTAGTTATGCTGGCAAAAAAGAAACACTATATTTTGCAGTATATTGCCACCATTAAGCATGTGCCTACTCAGATTCCTTGGTGCCAAGACAGCAGGTCAGGTGGCTCAGCATGTGACCAGGTATTCAAGCGACAACTTATTATTTAGCAGCAATTTCTCGCTGAGGTACATCATTTCCTTTCTGCCAATATAAGATTACAATACAATATTAGCCTGTGATTTCCCCCCTTCAAGGCAAAGGGAAAAAATTACAGTACAGTTGTACCTCACTTAAAGAGCATGTGTTCCACAAGATTGCTCTTTAAGCAAGTTTGCTCTTTAAGCGAAACACCATTTTAAGTGACCAATTGTGACTTCTGGTGGGGGGATTGAGAACCCCAATTTATTTGTTAAGCAAGTTTTTGGTTAGTTTTATTTATTAAGCGAAGCAAACATTCAGGGAAAATTCTTCTCTTTAAGTGAGTTACTCTTTAAGCGAGGCACTCTTTATGCGAGGTTTGACTATTATTTCATTACTTACCTGCAGCAGGAAGAATATTTTCTGTTAATTTTATGATATTACTTACTTAATCCATTATCTACTTCTTGGGGTCTAAATTATATATTCTATTGCACAATGTCTTTCATGAAATTAACAGACAAAGACTGAAATCCTGTCATGCAACTCTGCAAGGGCAATGTTGATGATGTCATCAGCAATAGGAAATAGCTGCTGATTAAATGCTTCTTCGGGTGATTTGGGGTCTATACAACTTTGTAGCACTGTCCAAATGTTTTGTGCAGTCCAAAACCACCTTTAATTAGTGGTGATTTGCATTAATTAACTGCAGTTTTCTGCTAGTTATGATGTTATCATAGTTGCAAAAATGGAACTATAAAACCAGATTTCATCCATTGTGTGGAAGTGTGTTTGAGGTCATAACTTAGCCAGGCATCTTTTCAAATAGTAAAAATACTGATTTGTTTCAGAATCCAATGTCTTGAGTCCAGAATGTGGTTCCCAAAATGGGGCCCATGCCCCACAGGGGGACTTTAATTCCCAGAAGCCTAAGTCAGTACGTTGACCGATTAGTGCTTTGGGGAATTGACTTAGGCTTCTAGAAATCGAAGTCCAAAAACCAAAGGTTGGGAAACACTGAAAGAAGATCTCATCTTATATGTACTTGGATGGTCTCTGTACCTACTTTTTCATACAGCCTAATTAAATAAAATTAGGTGGATCTGGCAAGAAAACCTCACCCACTCACAAAAGAGATGGGCTGGTGGTTGCAAGATAAGTCTGACTCTTAAAGAGACAGATCTTGCTAAGTACTACACTACTCTGATTTATTCTCTCTGTCTCTTTTGCTCATTCTGTCTGTGGAGGGTGGGTAGCAGAAGGAGAGAGGGAACATGGCTTCTTTTCCTCAGATAACTGAATTTTGTAGGACAGACCTGCATGATCTTGTTGTTGTTCAGTCACACAGTTGAGACTGACCCTTTGTGATCCCATGGACCACCGCACGACAAGCAACCCTATCCTCCACCATCTTCCTCAACCCAGTCAGCTCTGCACCCGTTGCATCAACAAAACCATCTAGCCATCTCATCCTCTGCCACCCCTTCTTCTTTTGCCTTCAGCCTTTCCCAGCATCAAGGCCTTTTCAATTGAATCTTTTCTTCTTATTTGGTGTCCAAAGTACTTTAGTTTCATCTTCAATATTTGACCTTCCAAGGAGCAGCTGGGGTTGATTTCTTTTAAGATCAACCTATTTGTTCTCTTTGCTGTTCAAGGTGCTCTCAAAATTCTGCTCCAGCACCACATTTCAAATGCATCTATTCTTCTGTGCTCAGCTTTCCTTATGGTCCAGCTCTTGCAACCATACATTACTACCAGATATACCACTGCTTTGACTATGCGGACTTTTGTTTGCAAAGTGATGTCCCTACATTTAACTATGTTTCCCAGGTTTCTCATAGCTTGCCTTCCAAGAATTAGTTGCCTTCTAATTTCATGGCTGCAATCACCATCTTCAGTGATCTTGTATCTTTAGAATGTCAAGTCTATCACTGCTTCTACTTCTTATATACCTCTAAATTAGTAGAAACCAAAAACTATCAGAGTTTATAGGTGTAGTTGTTCTAAAGTAGTTTAGATTCTGCTACTAAATACAGTTATCTATTTCTTTCCCCCAGTTTGAGTGTCTTTTCTGCCACTGGAGAATCTGGACAAATAGTCAGACTATCAGCTTTGTGCAGAGAAATGTGCTGTGGTTGGCAGGATATATTTTCCACCTGAATGATCTCTTCTCTCCATCTGTATCAGTTCAGCTGAGTGGTCTGCTTTTCCCATGGGCAGTCCAGGCATTATGTAGAGGACCTAGTGCAGCCCGAGGAGAAATATTGATTAGAATAGGAAGTTAATCATCAAAATGGCACAACATAAATGCCCAAGAATGGCACAACAACAGAAAGAAGACATTTCCAGAGCAGTGGTGGTACTGCTGGGAGAAGTCTATAGACTTACATCCCAGAGTATAAGACTGCAATTTTGGCTTTTTTTCTAGGCTGCGTCAGACACATTAACCTCCTGTGAGGAAACATATGTATTTGATTCTGCCTTGGCCTGTTCTGTAATCCGTGAGGTGGGGTAATATTTCTTTCTGCTAGTAAACTTGAACTGTCAAGGAGAGAGAACTAAAGGGGAGGTAGCAGCTCAGTGGCACAGGTGATGAATTTACATGGTCCTCAGAGTCCAAGCTGAAAAGGTCCTTACTTGGGTAATAGCCCAGAAGCAGGCACACGAAGCAGTCTGTGCAATCTTGTATTTTCTGCTCTATGTGGGAATCTCAACGAGATTGGGGAAGGAAGGAAGGAAGGAAGATAGCTAGGTAGCTAGCTAGATAGGTAGGTAGGTAGGTAGGTAGACAGATAGACAGATACTAAGTGGCCCTTAATCTGTAGTCTCCTATTTGGGTGCTTTTCTCTTTGCAACAGCACCAAGTATTCTCCCCCTCTTGCCCAATTTTGAAGGCAAAAAAATACAAGATCAAACTTTAGAGAATTTTAGGAGTGCATTGGGATGGTTGGGGACTGTGTAGTTTGGGCCTGTGCAACAATTGGTCTGGAGCAAGGTTATTTATACTAAAAATAACCCCTGCCTGTTACTCAAATGGGCTCATAGTCAAATGTTTCTGCCTGATCCTATGTCTCCTTGGGAGTTTGAAGTTCATGTAGGCCAGCCAGGGCATTATAATGCTTAATCCCTAAGGAACAGCCAGAATGGATGCCTATTGTGGGCAAGTTAAAATATAAATAGGGAGGGGCATTTTTCTTCTTCTCTAGTGTAGATTGTTCAAAGGAGAATTATAATAGGCTAAAAATAATGAATTCAGGTGGATGAGTACCAAATTTTCCACACTCAAGAGAACTTCAGGCTGACATTATCGTGGCTCAGTGACATTTCTTGACATTTAGCCATTTCCTGGCATTTAAGATTTGTTCACCCCTTTGTAGGTTTTGGAAACCACTAGGTATTGAATGTAGTGTGTCTGTGAGTGAACACATATAGGAAATGAGAGTGTTTCTCCCATAATGTGTCATTACCACTGTTGATTAAATTAAAACAAAAATATGTGGGGAAAATTAACTTATAATATCACTGCTGTTGGTGTCCTCCAGATTGAAAGATGAGGCTGATCTACTAAGGCAGGGGTTCCCAACCTACGGTTCATGGGCCGGGCGTGGCCTCGAACGCCATTCAATCCAGCCCATCACTGTCTCCCCCACACCTGGAAGTGGAAGCAGGCACATTTATGTCTGCCGCAAAACATGCCTGCGCATGCACAAATGCACTCATGGCTGACATTAATGCAGAAGTAGGTGCATTTATGACAGTGGTAAATGTGCCCGGTTCTGCTTATTTATTTATTTATTTATTTCATTTGTACCCTGCTCTCCTCTGAAGACTCAGGGCGGCTTTACAACTAAAAACAATTAAAACACATACATAAAAATTAAAATTCAAGTTAAAACACCGAGGAGAGAGGTGGGATATTTAAACGAGCCAGGCGACTGAGTTGGCCATCTGGCCCACTCTCCACACCTTCCCTGGCAACCAGGTCTTCACTCCTTTCCTAAAGGGCAGCAACTCTGTCTGGAGACGTAACTCTGTTGACAGGAGGTTCCATAGAGCCAGAACGGACACAGAAAAGGCCCTCCTTCTCGTGCTAGAGAGATGAAAGAAAGGGGTATTTGCTTCCAGGAGGCGTGGTCAGGCCCATGGCACAAAAAGTTTGACCACCCCTGCTCTAAGGTGACATCTTGAAGCAGACCTAAGCACTTGTTTCTGACAACATTCAGGGCCTATTTTTGGTGACATGGAGATTGTTAAATTAATATTCGATTTTAGGCTGACTTGAGATTCAACTTGGAGAAAGTCCTGTTGTGCCCTTTAAAAGACCAGATTCATAGAACCATTTTTTGCAGTCAACACAATGGCTGAGGGCTGTAGGAAAGATCACAAGCAAGTCTAATGTATCCTTCTCCCTCCCTCCCCCAGATGAACGTATTTGGGTTTAGTTTTTTTTTAAAGTCCTGCTTTTAAAAGAGAAAAATAAGATAGGTATCTTCGTTTCTTTTTACGATAGATAAGCCAGCTGGGCTAGCAGTGAAATCTTAATGTCAATCCTGGTGACAGGACAGCAACTTTCTTTACATTTGAAGATGACAGCCAAATTTGGGGAAGCATTTCATATAGAGGGGATTGGTAGTGTGAATAGGACCCTCTCATTTTAAACTTTTGGTATGTACCCCCCTGGATGTATGTAATTTAGTAGACTAGTTTTGTTGTTATTGTTGTTGTTATTCAGTCACATTGTCGAGTCTGACCCTTTGCAACCCCCATGGACCACTGCACTGAGCACCCATAGGGTGCTCAGAAAATGCAGATGGGGGCTGCTTCTCCTCTCCTTTTCAGTATCTGCTGCTCATGAAATCTGCCTCACTTTGCTTAATGGTAGCATCTGACTTACATATTTTTAACACCTCTTTTCCTACATGACAAGGCTTTCTCCTCAGTGCTCCTCAGGTTTGTCTTGTTGATACAATTTTAGACTCTGGACTTAATAATCTTATGTGTCTCCCCATCTTTAGATACTACAATGGAGGTAGTTTTAGACTCTGGATGTGATGGTCTTTCTGGGTCCCTCTCCAGTTTTGATGGTAATGTGTATCATTTCACTCAAAGTGTGCTAAAGCATGCCTGCTGCCTTTGTGGTTTTCCCTGCCTATTCTGCCCAGGAGGCCTTAGGGTCTCTGTCCCCAAAGTCCTGCCCTGACAGCACTACTGCCATTATGCATTGCAGGAGGCACATTGAGGTATCACTTATTATGCAGCAGCTTCTGTCCCATTAATATATTTGTTACATTTGGCTCTTTGTAGCTCAGATAAGACATTAAAATATAAGATAATGTTATGATTTATATGTAATGCCTAAAATTCACCTCAGTTTTGTTGACTAAGAAAGTGAAAAGAAATGATTTTTAAATGTGGGGAGGAGAGAAAAACATTTCCAATAGTGTGCAATTAATAAAAATGAGGTGGAGGGAGGAATATTTATTCCCCATCTTAAAAGTATTCTTCATTCTTCAAATGGACATGGAAATATTCTTCCTCTAAAACAGGAAATTTTCTACACTGCTTTCTCTGAGCAGCATTAGTTGCTTTGCCAGTCTGAAGCTGGCACTGTGGGTTTTCTGTAAAAACTGAGCTGAAAAGAGAGCGAGAAAGAGACATATAGTTGCCTGTTATTTTAAATTCTTGTCTTTTTCTGATTTGAACAAGACTTCAGTGGCATGAACATGTGACCTTTCTTGTCATCCTATCAAATCAATATCTTAGATACAGAATTTAAAGCAGGCTTCCTCAATTTTGGCCCTCTAGCTGTTCTTGAACATCAATTCCCAGAAGCCCTGATCAGCAGGAGTGCTGACCTGGGCTTCTGGGAATTGAAGTCTAAGAACAGCTGGAGGGCCAAGGTTGAGGAAGCCTGATTTAAACTATGTGGCCTCTCATCAGACTGCTTGTAGTTTTACAATAGGTAGCTTCAAACACTACAGTTTTTTTAAACATGGAAAGCATGGTTGATTGTTATGAGGTGTGACCATCTAAATTTGACAAACAGATTTACCAGCATGTCTACATGAGATATGCGGTGGTTCAAGTGATTAAGATGCTGAACTCACTGACTGGAAGGTCGATTCCCAGGTACTGCATGTGAGCTCCTGTTGTCTGAACCAGCTACTGCCAACCTAGCAGTTTGAAAGCAAGAAATTGCAACGTAGATAAATAAGGACCACTTCAGTGGGAAGGTAAACAGTGTTCCATGCACTCTGGTGTTGAGGCATGCCTGCCACATGTCCATGGAAATGTCTGCAGATGCAGGCAGCACTGGCTCTTTGGCTATAAACAGAGATGAGCACTGAACCCTAGAGTTAGATACTGCTGGCTTTTGAGCAAGGGTGAGCTTTACCTTTACCACATGAGAATCCATGGCCAACTGCTGCTTCCTTGAATAGGTACATGTACATGTACACATAACCATCAAGCATAATAATATGTGTGCAGGTTTTACCCTTTCTCCTAGATGTACATGTATAATTTGTAAAGAATCACTGTGATATGGGATCAAAAAAGAATACTAGGTTTGTAACTATTCCCTGGTTTTCTTAGGTAATTTGTTTGATATGTTGCTGTCAATTTGTACAAATGTGCAAAGTTCAAGGTGCTGGATATGACCTGCATTCGTCTGTTTTAGCCCACCACACTTCACTGCTATTAAATGTTTATTTTCTTCTAGTTTTGTACATTTCATAGAGGAGTTACCTCTAGTGCATCTAATAAAATTTAAAGGTCCATAGCAGAAGTGAAAGAGAATCACAGCATTTGGGAAGGTTAAATTTCCTCTCTTCAACAATGACCTTAACCACCACATGCCCTCCTTAAATCCTTATTGCATAAGGACTTTGCATGCCAAAAGAGCTCAGGACCAGAAAGTGACTTGCGGAGTTGGATCAGTGGTATGGGTGTCACTCTGTGATGCAGGAGACAGATGAAAGACCATGGCATTATATTTGCAGGACAGTCTTCATGGCTGATCGTCATGTGGATCACCAATATTTGGAATCAGATATGGCACAAGAAGAATAAGAATAAGTGGAGTGACAATTTTATACAGAAAACTGCTGCCCTTTGCTGTTGAGTAGTGACCCCAATGCCTCCACATTACAAGGAATAATGGTGACCATCACCCTCCCACAAGATGTTTTAAAAATAATAACATAGCAGTAATATTTATATTAAAAAGCCTCTATTGGCATCAATAGAGTTCTTGAACTCTTGTTGTGTCACATGATGGTGGAAAGAAGATTCTTTTGGTAATTGCTGAAGACAGCCTGTAAAACACAAGTGATTTGTGCTTATAAAATAAGGTTACATACAATTGTTGTGCTGGCTCGTTGATTATTTTGAATGTGATAATATAAATTATCGTTCTGGCCTGGAGAGAGCGAGACTCAGCTGTGCTCGGGGTGGGTGGTTATAATACCTGCCCCCCCCCCCCCCGGACGCCTGGCTCTTGTGCGGTCCGTCCCGTCCCATCCCAGAGAGAGCGAGACTCAGCTGTGCTTGGGGCAGGCAGCTATAAGATCTGACCACCACTTCCCCCCCCCCATGGACTCCAGGGGCTGAGAGAACTAGTTTCAAGATTTTTATGTATTGTTTTGTAATAGTTCTGATGTGTTTTTACAATGACCTGATATTGTGTAATTTGTAACTATGATTGGGGATTCTGGTGATTTTGATTTGTAATTGTGATTGGGGATTTTTGATGCTTTTGATTTGTTTTTGAATTATTTGAAGTATTGCTGAAATGTTTTAATAATTTTTTGATTTTGTAATTGTGATGGGGGATTTTTTGATATACAGTATATGTGTTATGTGACACTTTGATATGTGATACCTTATTATGTTTTGTCATGTGATACTGTATTTTATTATTTATGCTGTTTGTCGCTCTGAGTCACTTCAGCAAATAGAGCGGCATAAAAAGTCAAAATACAAATACAAAAATTAGTGCCTGCACATGTCTGATGATATTTTCTCTCTCACACACACTCTCACCTGCTTTTGAAATAGACAGATTCTCTGCTACCATACCGTTGCCTTTTTGGAATAATTTTAAGGGTTATTTTGTGCTTTTGGTGTGGCAGAAGAAATAAATGAGGAAACAGAAATCAGAAACCCAAAAAGGGCTTTCCATTTCTTTTAAATTGAAAGGAACATTAAAATAAATATTTATTTATTTATTTATTACATTTTTATACCATCCATCTGGGAAATTTCCCACTCTGGGGAGTGTACATACAAATATCAAATAACAAAACAAAGCACACAAACAAAAGTGTCATGGATGTTTTGTTGTTCAGTCGCACAGTTGATTCCGACCCTCTGCGACCCCATGGACCACTGTTCGCCAGGCACTCCTGTCCTCCACCATCCTCCTCAACTCACTCAGTTCTGTGCCTATTGTCTCTACAATACCACCTAGCCATCTCATCTTGGGCTGTCCCCTTCTTCTTTTGCCCTCTACCCTTCCAAGCATCAAGGCTTTCTCAAGTAAATCCTCTCTTCTCATTTGATGTCCAAAGTACTTTAGCTTCATCTTTATTATTTGACCTTCTAAGGAGCAGTCAGGGTTGATTTCTTCTAGGATTGACCTATTTGTTCTCCTCACTGTCCAGGAGACTCTCAAAACTCTCCTCCAACACCACATCTCAAAGGCATCTATTCTTCTGCGCTCAGCTTTCCTAATGGTCCAGCTCTCACAACCATACATTGCCACCAGAAATACCATTGCTTTGACTATGCGAATTTTTGTTTGCAACGTGATGTTTCTACTTTTCACTATGCTCCCCAGGTTTCTCATCACTTGCCTCCCAAGAATCAGTCGCCTTTTTATTTCATGGCTGCAATCACCATCTGCAGTGAGCTTTGATCCTAGGAAAGTAAAATCTGTCACTGCTTCTACTTCTTCCCCATTTATGGATGAAGGAATGCAAAAAAGAAAAAAGAAAAATAAAGAAAAATAAATATTACATCATATAAATCCTACAGTTTACACCTGGTAGCTGCCTGATGTCTCTTCCCTTACCTTAAGGAATCAGAAAGTGAGAGCAATTGCTCCTATCAATATGCTTCTTTTTGAGACTTTGGACTTTTCTATGTGCTCCGTGACATCAATGGGAACTGATACTTAGTGTGTCATTTGCCTCTGAGAAGGAGGTGCCACATTTAGTTCTCTTTAGCAAGATCTGATGCATGGAGTTTCTTTTCTCACCACAGAGCCTTGGGATAAAGTGGCACTCCGAAGGACTTTCCCCCCACATATTTCATTGTTAAGACTAGAATCAAACAGCTGGGAACTCTTTCTGGGTAAATAGGAAGACGGTCATGCAACCTTAAATCTAGGTTAAGTCTTCAGTCTATGAATATGTTTCTTGGAAAGAATTCACGTGAACCCAATATGATTTACTTGTGAGAAATCATCCAAAGAATTGTGCTGCAAGTTTATGTTCTGTCAATCTGGAGCAGGAGAGAGAAAACTCTCATGTAATTTAATCAAGGCAAGGGATTATATGCATAAGCTCACCCGATTGTCCACAGAATCCTGAAATATCATTCAGACACAAGAAAACCAAAATAAGAAAGCAGTGTTATCGGAGGTATATAGGGTTATGACAGTGTGTTCAGTAGAAGATAAGGATCTTTAAAGTCAGTGTTGGTCCATTTGTTAACATTTATTTATGTGTGTTTTAGCAGCCAATGTACTTCCATTCTTCAGATGCATTCCATTCGTCCTTGGAGCTTACATTTCAGTGAACAATAATGACTGCTGTCCTCCAACCCAATGTTTTAAAAATAATCATCTAGGAGTAATATTTATTTTAATAGCTGCTATTTTTCCTGCCTTAAACCTACAAGACGATCGACTTTATTGGCCTAATTTTATATTTACATGAAGTAATTGGTCAGAGAACTCTCGTGGGTGGAAGAAGTGGTTTTCCTCACAGCAGCTGCATCAAAAGTGGGAGGCTTGGGGGGAAGGGGGGAGAGGGAGAGAAACCATTTGAACACGTTTGCCTCACGTTTCCTCTTTGGCACATGGGTTCACCAAAAGTATTGGCCCCTTGGTATCCAGGTCACATTCCTCAGGCAAAGACAAATGTATAAGGGGAAACTTGGAAAGAGGACAGGCTTAAAAGACTTTACGGTTCTTTTGGGAAATGCCTCTTCTTTGTGGAAAAGAAAAGAAAGCTAGTTCTGAAATAATTTTGTGCCTCTTCTTAATCTAGCTCTCTGAAATATATGTTTTGTAAGTCTCTTTTTCACAGCCTGAGACCTGTTTCCTTTCTGCCAGTACCTTAGTATCTGCTTTGCCCAGGAGTCTGCTGATGAAGACTTCCTGTTTGTTTTGAGTCACTGTTGGAGTGATAAATATACTTTCTCCTCTGAGAGGAAAGAAACCAGCTGCCCTGAGCAGGGAGACAAAATATGTAGAAATTCTACCCAATAGCCCTTTTTATCAAGGAGTCTTTAAGGAGAGCTACAAAATGAGCAGTAAAAATCTGTCACAAAGAAAACTGTATATGTATTAAAAAGTTATTAAACTTTGTACATACATTGCTTTCTTTGCCTTTAATCCTGTGTCTGTAATTTTTAAATGATTCTGAGGTAAATAAATTCATTGAACTAAAAGTCTACAACCTCATGTCACACTGTAGTGCTCAGCTGGATAAACAAACTGTTTTACTTGCGGTTTCTAGATCTGACCACAAGCTTTAAATTCTGTTTGGGTTTACTTGGTTTTGCATGAACCTCTAATGCTTCTGGATAAGCTTATATTTATGTTGTCATTGAATGCAGTGTGGCACTGGCAAATTTTTCCATAGAATTTTTACTTCCAGGAGATGGGCCCCTCTCCCTGCTCCCCAGTGTACCTTTATAGGATAATAGTTAATGAAATTATCATTCTTTGAATTTTTCTCCTTTTACTTCATAATTCTCAAAGATGACTTAGAATCTTTATTGTGTTTGTCTTTATCTTTTTCATCTCTTGTTATTATCTCTCTTCCTTCACACAGAGTCCAAAACATAATCCTGCACAGTCCCAGGAGTGAGGCATAGATATACATGTGAGATACAAACTCTTAACAATTAAGTTTGGAATCCAACCTTTACACTCAGACATATTGAATTCTGCCATGAGAAAGGGTTTTATCAGGGGCGTAGCTACCGCCGTATCTGCCGTATCAATTATACGGGGCCCCCAGGCCACGGGGGCCCCCAACAGAAGCGGCAGTGTCAGTTTTCAAAAACTCAGGGAAAGTCTGTAAGAGAGCATGGGCTTCCACTCCCGCTCTTCAAACCCACCCGCCATGCCCCATGAACCCACCCACCCTCAACAGCACCTGTTTGTGTCGCTTTTGTGAAGGACCAAGTATTAACGACTAGCGGCAAGGCTGAAGAAGCCCCACCGCTGGCGGCGGCCGGATCAACCCTGGCCGCCTCCAGAAGCAGCAGCAGCAGCCTAGGCAGCCCACGGCGCCCTCTCCTCGCGAGAAGGCTGCGCCGCCCCATCCTGGCTCCACACACTCCAGGAACTGAGCCCAGCCCAGGCGGGGAGGCACTTTCATTTTTGTGGGGCCCAGGGCCTCGTGACTGCCCGCACGCATGCGCAGGCGGAAGCCTACGGCGGGGCTCCCAACTGCCGAGCGCGCGCCTTTGCCGGGAAAGGCCTCGCACGCTGGGGCGGTTAGAAAGAGCCCGTCGGGTTCCTTCTTCTCTTCCAACCTCCCCTCCCCACCCACTTCTCCCGTCCCAGGCTGTTGTGGCTCAGTGGTTAAGAAGCTCGCCTTCTTAGCTGGAAGGCTGGCAAGTTCGGCATTTCGAGACCCAGGTACTGCATGACGGATTTGAGCACCAACCTTGGTCCCAGCGCTTCGGGACATGGAAGGAGCCTCATTTGGGTGTCCCCTGAGCGGAGTTTCTCACGGGAAAAAATTCCTTTTAACCCAGAATAATTTCTGACACGAAATTATTATTATTACTCCCGAAGCAGTTCAGTTTCTCCTCGGCGTGGTTGGCCCAATGTTAATCTTTTCCGTTGGGCCTGTTTTCTGAGGCCAGATAAAAGTTTCCCTCTTAAAAAGGGGCGGCTGTGAGGTACTTTTAGGGGCAAGAGGTAAAAAAAAAAAAAAAAGGACGCGTCTTGAACCGGCCAAACCGCACTTGGTGTATTTTTTTTTCTGGAGCTGGGAAGGGTGGGTGGATGACCAGTGATCTTGTTTTGGCTAGTGGCTTAGTGATTAAGACGCTGAACTTGACGCAATTTTTTTTTTTCGTTTGTGAGAAATCTTTACCCTTCCTAAGGGCCCCCAAACAAATTTTTATACAGGGCCCTGCCAAGGCATGCTACGCTTCTGGGTTTTATGGTTAGCCATAGCAACTGGGCCTGGATGTAAAGTTATGAGAGGTAAGGGTTTTGTACTCTTTAACTTGAAAACACACAGACGGAGCAATAGTGATATAAAAGAGGTGTGTAACAGTTTGTGTCATGTGACAAAAAAGGAAGAATTATTTTCTTCTTTTATAGTGGTGTTTGGATAGATCAGTGAGTAAGAGAGAGGTTGAGAGTTCGATTCCCCACTGTGCATCCCAGAAGAGATAGCCATTGTAGACTTGGACAAGCTTTGCAGTCCCAGATACCCCCAGAAAAAGGGAATGGTGAACTACTTCTATCTAGAAAAGCCGAAAAGGGGTTTCTACAAGGTAGGGTTGACTTGATGGAACACAATTTCTCTTATTTTATCATATAACTAGAACCTGGGTTATCCACTGAAATGGAATCTTGGAAGATTTAGGATAGGTAAAAGAAAAAGAATTATGCACTTCTTCACACAATTTCCACAAAATGCGGTGTTGAGCACCACTCTGAGAGTTTAAGAAGCTTACTAGACAAATTCATGGATGGAAAGATGATCAGAGTCTAGTAGATATAATTGTTGGAGACTCTACTTTGGCTGAGAGGAGTCATCTTATACCTGCAGGGTTAACACTATAGCAACTACTTGTTAATGAGTGAAATAACAACTGAAATGAAAGACCAATGCAAGCCCAAATTTGGAGTCCTTGGGACTGCGGAAAACTGAACCCCTTTTCCCTACTTATCCCAAACAAAAGGTGCTCAGGTTCCAGAGAGAAGTTACAAAGAAAGTGAAAGTGACAGACAGAGCCTAAGAAGAGTGGGGAGGGTGGTGTGAAAAAAGTGGAAGACCGTTATAAATATTATCTTCAAATCTGAAGGGTTTGGACACAGACATAACAGCCACCACCAACTATCATGAAACGGAAGATAATGGTATGAAATAAGAAAAAAACAAAGCAACAGCAGCAGCAACAACAAAAATGATACCCAACTGTATATCTCGGCCCGTGGGAACCTGAGTGATGCAGTTGAAGTCCTATCAAGGAGCCTGGAGGTCTGGATGGGGGACAACGGGCTACAACTGAATCCTGGCAAGACTGAGTGGCTATGGGTTCAGGGGCCCACATTATCTGAGGAGCTACCAACTTTGGTGCTGTATGGGGCTCCTTTGCCTCAGACAGACTCTGTGTGTAATTTGGGGGTCCTCCTGGATTCATGACTACTGCTCGAAGAGCAGGTGGCAGTTGTGGCCAGGAAGGCTTTTCCGCAACTTCGTGTCATTTGCCAGTTATGCCCGCTCCTGGACCGGGACTCCTTACTTTTGGTCACCCATGCTCTGGTCACCTCCAGACTGGATTATTGTGATGTGCTCTAGTTGGGGCTGCCCTTGATGACCATCCAGAAGCTATAGCTGGTTCAGAATGTGGCTGCCCGGGTGGTGACAGGGTGCAGGCATTATGCCCATGCTTCGCCGCTGCTACAGGAACTGCATTGGTTGCCAGTATGCCTCTGGGTGCAACTCAAGGTGCTGGTTTTGACCATTAAAGCCCTTCATGGTACAGCCCTTCATGGACTTAAGAGTCACCCCAAGGTTTTCGACCCATCCTATGAGAGTAGACCGTAGGGACTCGCTAGTGGTCCCATCAGCCAGGGAGGCACCATCTTACTGGGACCAGGAGGAGAGCCTTCCAGGTATCTGCTCCAGCCCTATGGAACCTCCTGCCACTTGAATTGTGCCTCCAGGCAGAAGTGCTTCCCTTGAGTAATGCCTTAAAACATGGCTATGTCAGCAGGTGCGGGGTACAACTGGTACTACAACTCAGCCCTGCTGGCTTATTTAGCCTTGCCTGGGATCCTTATTTTAGACAGTTTTATAGTATTTAGTTTTAATTAGCATTGGATATAGATTTTAACTCACGTTGTGAGCCGCCTTGGGTTGCTTAGGCAAAAAGGGCGGTTATAGAAATCAAATAAATAAATAAATTGCAGCATACCTCTATTCTGCCCTGTTAAAATACGATCTGCTTAACAAGTGATAAAATAATTACTGCTTTAAAATGGGATACTGTATCTATTTTTGTTTCAATAGTTTGCTAGTTTAGGTATCTCTATTAGGAGCTAAATCTGAGCCATGGCAGTTGCAAACATCAGTTTATAGAATTTACTAGGCAGCTGTAAAAAGGAATTCCCTTGTGTTATGTTAAACACGAAAAACTACACCTCCATATTTATATTATTTAGATATATATTTGTATTCTGCTATTTCTGATTCAGGCAGGTAGTGGTATGCAAAACTAGTAATTGCTATGGAAATGAATAATCTATTCTGAATAACACACAAGGGAATAAAAACCCAAGGGGTTTGCTTAAGGGAGAGAGGAAAAACACCTGTAAAGAATTATAAAGAGCTGGACAAATTCTTGTCCATTTTATTTTCCAGTGCAGAAGTAATGTTTTCAAAGGAAAAATTGAACCCTTTAATACAGGGGTTCCCAACCTTTTCAAGCTGGGGGCCGGGTCATACTCTCTCAGTCAGCTTTGAGGGCCGGATGGCCATTTTGCCCTGCCTGCACAATGGAGGTGGCTATTTTGTCCCAATAGCTTCAAAGGGGTGGCCATTTTGTTTCTCGAATGCCCTTGGAGGGGCAGGGGTGTTAAAAGAGTTGTGAAGCAGCCCTTCAGATGGATACAGTGAATGCAACCATTTCTAAAATAGCACATTTTGTAACAATGTCATTCCTTTTGCTTTAACCTTGTTATTTAAAAGATTTAGAGAAATTCAGAGACAAGAGTTTTTAGGTTTTACTAAATCTGATGCTGTCATTGGTGTTAGAAGTTACAAAAACAGGTCCTCTTCTGAGCATAAAGAATTAGAGTGCCCATGAGCCCCTGAATTTGTTCAGTATGGCAAGAAGTGAGCTAACAGTCTGTTTACACACAAAAATCCACCTCTTTCTACCCCTATCCCCAACTCCCATTATAGCACTTGTACATTGGGTACGATAAATGCAGAAGAATATCAATCCAATAAAATGTCAGTGTTTTCCTTTAGCAAGCAAAATTGGCCTTTTCCCAGTCATAATGTTTTGTGCTCTCTCTCTCTCTCTCTCTCTCTCTCTCTCTCTCTCTCTCTCACACACACACACACACACACACACACACACACACACACACACACACACACACACACACACACACACACACACACACACAGAGCCATAAACACTCGCTCTTTCTCTAAAAACATTCTTTTGTAGAGATGGTGGCTTGTCTCTGTGCAGTGTTCTTCTCAAACTTTCTGGTCTTGCAAACTCTTGGCTGTAACTAACAAACAAACTAGGCAGCAGGTCACGGGTTGCTGCTTTAGGTTTGCTCTAGTGGCTGGCTGAAGTTGGGGAGGGCAGGAGAGAGTAAAAGGGGAGTTCAGGTTGCTGACACAGCTAAAATCAGACAAAACATTCTGCCTTTGTACTTCTCAAATGCCTCTTTTAGAAAATTGCTCAAGTTGTTCTTAACATCACCACCCACCTTCCCTTTCTGGGTCTGACATTGTGTAATAATAGATAATGTTGACATATGCTCCCCGCTGGTCAGAAATACTATACTTCTGTGAAAGGTAACATTTTCAAGAAATGACAAAATGTATTTTGCTTGGACAAGACATTAGCTATTTGACTAATCACACAACATGGGATATTATGGGGTAAAAGGTTTACCGCTCGAGTTGTGGGAGAAAGTTTGTTGGGACAGTAAAAGCAGCAGCCCTGCGTCTGTTTAGTTTTTGCCAGTTTGAGAGGTCCTGGCTTAGTATCAAAACTCGTGTGTCCTCAGGAATTTAAAAGAAACATTTGCAGTATGTATGAAGAACAGCTGTCTCTTACAAGACTGAGAGCAAATTTTCAAAATGACTGTTTGAACATTTTCTCAAGGAGGGATCACAGAACATAGCTATTGGGTGTCCCCCCTGCCCCTCCTCTGGCTACTTTTGTAGATTAGCATTTACTTTTTGGTAGCTTGAAAAAAAAAGAGAGGGAGAGAAGAAGGGAGAAATTAAATGTATTTCCCATTAGGCAAGTATGCATAAAAATTAAAAAAAATGAGGAAGAGGCAGTTAAATTGTGCTATCCATTTACAGTCTGAAGAAGCATCATAATAACTGAATAGGATGCCCTCCTGTGCTTTTAAGAACTAGAGTTACCAGCTTCTGACATTCTGTGTCATTGCCCTGGATTGACTTTTCTTCTTCTGTGTCTAGGCCAGATGTGAAACTGTCAAAATGAAGGCACCTTTTGGTGAGTTCATTCTACAGTTCCCTTCGGCTGACCTAGTGTGAGAAAAATTAGCCAACAACACAAGGGGGTCGTTACTAGGATACGCCTGATTATGGTTCAAAAATACCACAATCTTTGAGGAGGCTCTTTTTGTGTACCCCAATGTATTGACTGGCAGAGTGGGAAAATCAAACAGCATTTCTGGGCCACTCTGCAAAGCAATCTGGATACAGGGTGAATCTGAAAGTCAGCCAAAGAGCCTCTTTTGTGACTTCAAGCTGCTTAGATCTGCTCTCTCCCCTCACCCCGCAAGGACCTTCCTGTCTCCATCAACTTCTTGTTTCTAACTGTTGATGCCTCTCTTATAGGAAGAGCTGATATTGGTTCTTCTCTTTGTAGAGAAAAATCCAGTGATGGGATGTAACAGGCTCGCACCAGTTCGCCAGAACTGGTAGTAACTTTCCCCAGTGTCCTGGAGAACCGGTAGCAGCTTTTTGGGGAACCACCTTCATGGTTTACCTTTTCACTGGTTCCCCCACTGTGTATGCACACCAAACACTTGGTGTGCATTAACACCTACAGTGCTTGGCGCGTATGCACGGCCTCCTTGCTGTCCTCCCAAGGGGGGAGGAGGAAAAGAAGCTGCTAGCCTGAAGCTCCCTATAGCCTGCTCCCCAGGGTAAGTGATTCACCTTTGGATGTGGTGTATCTGTGTATTTTAATGTGCATTTAATACCTTTACCTATATTGACGTACTACCACAGTTCCTAAAAAGGCCTGGCGGCTGGCAGCCCTGGTGGCCTGGCTTGGGGTTTTTAAGCAAAGTCTTGGAGTTACCTCATCAATAAGCTACACCTGTGCTATTCCAATTGCTGTTCCAATTGGAGAACCCTTAAGGAGGTACAGCTGTTTTACATTTACATTAAAGCATATTATCCTAGAGAACTGGAACGATGACCATATCCATCTTGCAACATAGTGCTGCCCAGGCACTTATACTAACAGGTAAGTGATAGGATTGTGTTTGGGGTGGGTGGGTGGATGTATTTTAATGTAATTTTTATTGTATTTATTTATTTAATTTATTTACAGGTTTGTGTTGTGGGTGGGTGGTTTGAGGTGTGTGTGCTTATTTTTATTTTATTATTATTATTTATTTTTTCTTTGGCTCCACCCATGATGTCATGTCATCATGATGTTAGCTCTGCGTACACTGTGATGACATCACGGTGGGGTAGTAAAATGTTTGACATCCCACCACTGGAAAAATCTACATCTAATCAGAGGTGCTGTCCTTTACCGTTCCTATTTTACATATTTTAGGATTCACCTAGCGGCCTAGCCTTTCAAAAGAAATGAGGGGCTGAAACACTGGCTGCAATACTGTTGCTGACCTGTACATGGTGGAACTCTGATGGTGGTGTCAATCCTGGCCTTTTCATTCCCTGAACCTGGAAGGAGGGAATAGGTAGCCTTTAATTCTCTCACCAATGATGGTATAAGAGAGTCATATGGTATAAAGCTGTGCAACATTAATCTGGCCTGTGTAAGCCCTGATTACAGTTTAATTCATGAAATATTATGCTGCATAGTAGGTGGGTATTCACGTGCACACATGCACAGAGTTGAATGGGCAGAATTGTAAACAATGAGATCAGAGAATGAAAATTAGTGGCTGTTGCTTGTTTAGTGAAACACAAGGATGGCACATATTATTGGAGGGACATAGCAGAGTGCAGTCTTGTATTCCCCTGAGGGCTTGTTTGGGCACAAGTATCTGGAGCCTTAGATATATGTGAAAAGACATAATATAGGGCTGGGTCCATTCAAAAATGTGTTGGTACCTGAGGTAGAACAACGATTGCTGTTCCCCAGAAGTCAAAGTGACACAGCTGGTCCAGTTATTTTGTTGCTTGGAGCAGAAAATCCCACAAGAAACTCTCCCCCTGCCTACCTGGTGATAAAAATCCAGTCCTTTTAGTCACACAGTTAGGCACATCTCATTAGGTGGTGGCAATTGTGTAATATACAGTTTAATGTGTGCATACATAAATCCAGTGGTGGGCTCAAAAAAATTTACTACCACACTGTGGGTGTGGTATGGTGGGTGTGGCCAGGGGAAAAGCCCTGCATTGCACCTGAATTAGGACTACCTTATTTCAAAACTTGGATTGGCACAGCCACCAGAATTTCTGCTGCCGGTTCTGGCGAACTGGTACAAACCGGCTGATGCCCACCACTGCATAAATCCTCAGTAGTAAATTTAGTTCTAGCAATTTGTTGACCATTTGTGACACCCCAAAAACTCAGCCTGCGACAGTTGCCTCACTCCAACTAACAGTAAAGTTGGCAGAGACCAAGACAGTTCGTTAGCTATGCCATTCATCTTCAGAAAATCCCCCCCCCCCAAGGAAAAGCAGGAGAAATTAATTTGTTTGTCCAGACAGGAAATTAACACCAATGTTCCTGCTAGTAATACCTGACTGACCAATATGTGCCTTTCAAGTGCCATATAAGGGGAAGGGTATGTTTAGAGTAATTTCTGGTACTTTCAATGGACATACAAAGATTTTTTTTTTGGAAGGGCTATAGCTGAGAACAGAGTGGCTTCCTTCATTTTTATTTTAATGACTGACCCTTCACTAATGAGTAGCTTTTATGTTTGCCAAGGAGACAGGAAAACAAGCTTGGGAAAAACGTAGCTCTTCGAATACAAGTATGAGTACTAAACTCTCATACAGTACTGCCCTCAATTCTACCTGAAGAGCCAGGGCAGGTGTTTGGCTTTGTCGGAATGAGATGCAGGGATCCGCATCAGTTGGCTGGCACATTACAATAGGCTGCTAGGAAAGTTGGCAGGAGATAACGTGTATGTATTGTGCTACGCAGCATTGCTTTGACTCTTGCCTGAGGGAACACATTTGGATGAAATAAATTTCCTTTGCACATGGAAAGCAAAAGGGAGAAGGAGGAGGAGTCAGAGCAGCACTAGCAGAATTTTGAAAGAAAAGAAAAAAGGTTAGTGGAGAATGAGCACTGTCTAACCAGAAATAATACTTAAAATACGTCAGTAATTCCCAAGTCTTGTTGATGATGACAAATATCTTGTGAGATGGTCATCTGGTTGTGTAGCACAATGTGTTTTTTACATTAAAATTTAGGTTTGAAATTTTGGAATAGGCAGGAAATGAAAGTAGGCTGGAAGCATCAAGGAATGGAAGCTGAGACGCCTCCTCTTCAAAGCAAAGAAGAAAACCCTACTTCACAAAATGGAAAAAATGTTCTCATCTACTGCAGTGTATAGCAAAGTCATCATGCACTTGCTTCATTACTGTGGGTCAAAAAGCTAATGGATGGGATCCTACTGATATTCATGTGAGGCTTGTGAAATTTGCTACAGTTAACTGTGGCTAATTGATAAGGGGCTGAGATGCATCTTGACTTTGCATTTAGGTGTGTTGCCAGGCATGTGGCTGAAACATGCCCCAGCATCTTAGCAATTAACTGCTATTAGCCATGGCAAATCACACAAACCTTACACAAACACCATTTGGATTCTGGCCTAGGTTTCCTTTAAAAATGAGTGTCAGTATTTTGTGCACCGTTGGCTAACTAAACATGAGAAAATCTAGAGTTGCTGAGATATGCACAGCCGTTGCCCACCTGAATGAGTGTTTAGTGCATGTGAGGAGAGGAACAACAGCTGTACTAACATGTGCTCAGTTTGTCAACTTCTCCTACTCACATGGAGGAACTTTATATGAGTTTGGTAGCAATAAGGATCTGATGCATGGCTGATTGGCAACAGTGCTGGTTGGGGCATGGCTGATAGGCATGAAAAATGCTTGCTACATATGTAGCAAGGTAAAATGTTAGAACTGGCAAAATAAATGGACTACATATGTGTGGTAAAGAAATAGCAATAGCAGTTACAGTAGCCTAACTTGGAGTAGCCTTAATAGTGCTTAATGCACTCTCTGGGAGATTCACAAGGTAATTGGCATTTTCGCCCCCATTAGCTGGGTATTCATATTACTAACCTGAACTTGCTGACTGGAAGGTTGGAGTTTGATTCCTGAGTACCAGATGACAGAGTAAACTCTTGTCTCTGTCCCAGCTCTTGCCAACCTAGCAGTTCGAAAGCAAGAAATTGCAAGTAGATAAACAGGGACCACTTTGGTGGGAAGATAATGAGCATTCAGTGCACTCAGATGTCTAGTCATACTTGCCACATGTCCACAGAAATATCTGCAGATGCAGACAGTGCTGGATTTTTGGCTATAAAAACAGATGAGCACTGAACCCTAGAGTCGGCTTTCAAGCAAGGGCAACCTTTACCTTTACATATTACTGTTCTTGGAAGGATGGAAGGCTGAGTCAACATAGATCCTATCAAGACTGAACTAACAATGTGAGCAGTTATGGCTGCAGTACTACAGTTTAACCACTGTGCCATGAAGGCTCCTTGTTCTGCCACCATTTTGCATTGTGGAGGAGGGAGATTGGTATGAAGGAGAAAAGAATCCTAATAATATAGTGCTGCAGGCCTGTATGACCTGAAGTCTTGAGAGGTTGAAGACTTAGCCCTTGTCATGCAAAAATAAGTCTACATATCCCTTGCTGCAACCTACAACAACGTTATGCATGAGTGCAGTTGTACTTGTTGGGAAAGGAGTTTCCTGGATAAGACTGTGGTCAATGTCCCATTTATGCTTCAGTAACAAGCACCTGCGGAGTTTCTCTGGCCTTTCCTTTTGTCAGGTTTGTAGCAACAGCTCTTTTTCTGAGTGAAAGGCTCAGTGAAATATGGAATTTATTGCCTTATCTGCTAGATCATGATGCTTTTTGTGGAACTTTAAGGGGGAAAGCATCTTTAGAACCACTTTCTTTTTGCCTTTTCTATATTCTCACCCTATTTCATCAATATGAACAGCAGCCAAACTGATTTCGGGTACTGGTCACTTTGATCATATTATTACAGTCTTGGCTGGCCTACATTGACTACCTGTGGTGTTCCATACAGTAGCATAGCGTGGGGGGTGGGGACGGGGGCGGGGGCGGGGCAGGGCCCTGCCTGGGTGGCACTGTTTTGGGGTGGCAAAATTTCACAATAAATAGGACTTCACCACTTCCCCCGGACTTCCTAGTGGCTGGGGCGAAGAGGCCACTACAGGGACGGGCGCTGGGACCCTCCACTACCACTGGCGTCCTGGGTCCCACCCCAGGCCAGGGCACAAAAGGCCGCTACGGCGGCAGGACTTTGCCTCCACCCCCAGACTTCCTAGTGGCCAGGGCAAAGAGGCCACTGCAGGGATGGGTGCAGGGTCCCTCCACCAGGGGTGGTGAATTTGACCTACGCCCTGGATGGCTGATACCCACACTACGCCACTGGTTCCATACTAGGTTGAAGGTTCTGGTAATGATTTATGAAGCCCTCCATTCCATCAGGCCCATCGCCTTCTCCCCTGCACCCGGAAGTGGAAACAGATGCATTTATGCATACATGGGCACATGCCTGTGAATGTGCAAATGCACCCACATCTGTCATAAACGTGGAAGTGGGCACATTTACGACAGCTGTAAATGTGCCTGCCTCCACTTCCGGGTATGTGGTCTCACCCTCTCAGCTGACCAAGGGGCATGGTCAGGCCCATAGTGCAAAAACTTTGGCCACCCCTGGTTTAGGGCCTCTCTAGCAGCTTGTTTGGAAAGTCTACCTAGAGCACACAAGCAATGAAGGAAGTAAAAATAAAAAAAATAAAAAATTCCACTAGAAGTAGCACTTTTTTGGCTGTGCCCCCCCAGCTAAGGAATTTCTTGCCATCTGAAATCATAACAGCTCCTACTCTTGGTTTTCTGTTAAATGTTAAAAATCAAACTATTTATGGAATCATTCCCAAAATATATTTACTAGTGTATGTAACAAAGAAATTAATGTAAAAAATAGTATATAATGATACTGGTGAGCTACTATGAACTTTGAGTTAATTAATTTTTAGAATAATTTTTGTGATATATTATTATTAGTACTGGTACCACTGAGGTTGGCATTTATTTCATTGGACTGGGTGGCTTATGGTATTATGCTGTTGATTGTCTTGTTATAATTTTATTTATGCTCATATTGTTGGATGCTTTGTATTCATTGTGAGCCACCTAGAGTAGTGTTGAACACTAATTATGGCAGGATATAAACAAACAAACAAGGAAGCAAACATGATTGCCTTGTCTTCTGGTGGTTATGAAATATCTATCATGGCATCTTACTACACTTTCCAAAAGCTCAACATGAAATGGAACATTTCACTGAGAATAATTTGTTTGGGTGAGTGTGTTAATTGGTCATCATTTTTGACAGGCCTGATCTAGTTCAAACACACTGGGTCAAAGAGCTTCATAAAAATGCATATATTAGGGTCAACAAGTTTACAAAGACACATATGTTAGGGAAAGCTGCATAAAAAAATGCATGTGCAGTAAAACCTTGCATAAAGAGTGCCTCACTTAGAGACTAACTCGCTTAAAGAGCAGAATTTTCTCTGGTTGCCTCACTTAACAACTAAAACCAACCAAAAACTTGCTTAACAACTAATCCAGGGTTCGCAATCTCCCCTGCCAGAAGTCACAATTGGTCACTTACAATGGTGTTTCACTTAAAGAGCAAACTTGCTTAAAGAGCAATCCCGTGGAATGCATTATGCTCTTTAAGCGAGGTACCACTGTACTGCCAAAAAAAAAAAAAAAAAAACCACACACACAACCAAAACAAAACAAAACAAAAAACCCCAAAGGCTACATATAAAACTGCATATACACTAGTAACTCGGATAACGATGAGACTTGGTTCCGCAAGTCTCGTTATCCGGTTTTTAATGTTGTGCGATGCATTGATCGCACAACGTTAAAAAAAGCCTTGTTTCCCTGGAGGGTGCAGCAAGCCAGAACGTCGGGATTTGAATCCTGATGTTTTGGCTTGCTGCAGCCTCCAGGGAGGTGGAGGAACTTTGGAAACAGCTTGGATCGGTCTTCCGACCTCCCTGGAGCCAGCAGGAGGGTCAGGGAGCCCGAAATGGGTTAAAAAAAAAGTCTGTTTTTTTTACCCATTTTGGGCTCTCTGACCCCCCCCCCCGGCTCCAGGGACGTCAGAAGACCCGATCCAAGCTATTTCCAAAGTTCCCCCACCCTCCTGGAGGCTGTAACTGGCCAAAACATCAGGATTCGAATCCTGACGTTTTGGCTTGTTGCAGCCTCCAGGAGGGTGGGGGAACTTCAAAATTAGCGTGCATTGGGTCTCCTGACCTCCCTGGAGCCGATGCGCGCTATCTTTGAAGTTCCACCACCCCCCTGGAGGCTGCAACAAGCCAAAATGTCAGGATTCAAATCCTGACGTTTTGGCTTGTTATAGCCTCCAGGGAGGTGGGGGAAGGCCAGAAGCAGCTTGGATCGGGTCTTCCAACCTCCCTGGAGCCGGCAGTGGGGTCAGAGAGCCCGAAATGGGTAAAAAAAAAAAAAGGATTTTTTTTTTACCCATTTCAGGCTCTCCGATCTCCCTGCTGGCTCTGGGGAGATCAGAGGACCCAACAGAAGCTGTTTCTGGGCTTTTCCCACCTCCCCGGCCAGTGCAACAAGCCAAAACGTTAGGGTTTGAACCTTGACATTTTGGCTTGCTCCACTGGTCGGGAACGTCAGGGAAGTCCAGTAACAGCTTGGATCAGGTCCTCTGATCTCCCTGGAGCAGGCAGGGTGTGTGTTCAGAGAGCCTGAAATGAGTAAAAAAAACGATGTTATTTTTTTACCCATTTCGGGCTCTCTGATCACCCTGCCTGCTCCGGGGAGATCAGGGGACCCAGTCTACAGTTGCAGGGTGGCTGGGGAAGCTGATGGGGACTCCCTGTCGGCTTCCCTAGCCCACCCGCCCATGCCTCCGCAGCTGTGGGGTGGCCGGGGAAGCCGACGGGGGAGCCCCCCGTCAGCTTTCCAGCCACCCCACCCTTGCCTCCGCAGCTGCAGGGTAGCTGGGAAGCTGAATGGAGAACCCTGTTCAACTTTCCAGCCACCCTGCTGCTACAAAACGACCGATTTGGATAATGCTAACAGATCTTTATCCGATGTAAAATTTCTTTGGAAATTTTGCATCGTTATCTGATTTTAGCATTATCCGATGCAGTCGTTATCCGAGGTATTACTGTATTGGGGAAAGCTGCACATAACATTCAGATATTACAGAAAATTATGTCTGAAAATAAATGTTAAATTGGGTGAAGGATATTTTTAATTGCAGAGTGAAAAGTCAGACAGAATGGATTTATGAGTAAAAATGTAGCATATTCATGCAGATTCCTGCCTGTACCTGACCAAAAAAATAATGGTGAGGGGAGTGAAATTTGCAAACCAGGCCTGGCATCCTTATCAGTGGTGGCCCCTCATGTGGACCTGAGCATGAGTGGCACTAAAACCACATGGGCATGCTTCTTTGTGTTCAGAAGCAAGGGAACATATTTGCCAGGCTCCAAAGTATATTCTGATATTCATGCTTTTGCTAGACTTTACACTGAAGCCAAACCGATGATTATGCCTCTAAGTGTACATAGCTAATCCAGGAAGGTTTATATGCTGTTGTTTTGTTTCTGAAATTGAGTCCTGAAGTAATCTATCAGGAAACTGGTGGGCTGTGCTGTATGTAGTCTATCTAACACAGTATGTCACAAGATATAATAAGTCATGCTGAAAGGCAAGGTAAACTGTGGTTCCTGTTAGGTCTGTTAAATAACAGTTTATTTCAGAAAAAAATAATGTAGCACCTATAAGACGAACTAGTTTTCCATATGCTTTTGTGTTTCTAAACACATTTATTTGGATAAATGGAGTAATCCTGTCTTGGGGCAGAGTATAAAAAGCAGCAAAAGTCTTGCTGAGTTCCTCCCCCTTGCTTAAATTCAAACTTTGTAAAAGACAATAGAGTAATGCATAGTGATTATGAAATTACTTACTAATGTGCATGCTTCTGCTGCATACAGTTCATTCAATGAGTCTTTATTACCATGGCATAATTAGGAAGATATGCAGCTTTTGCATGTAGCAGTGTCTAATAATACAGCAACATAATACTTATTCTAAGTAAAGAACTATCAGATTTGTTGTATTGGGCTTTGGTAGTAGAAGGTTTAGGCTTTTAGGTTTCCCTCAACTTTGCCCAGGATATGGCTCCCTATTCATCACAGTCTTTACAGAGGCATGTTTGGTGTACCCCTGCATTATAGTGAACAACATGAATGCGGAAAGAAACAAGACTTGGAACATCTGCTGATCTCTCACAACTTACCTGAACAGTGTGCTATTGAGGATTTATTTGAGGCAAATGCCAAGGCTATTCAGACAGATGGATATTGGAAAAGTAGAGTGTTAATACATAAACATGTAGTTTACGTATGCGTACATTTTTAGATTATTAGTATTTTTAAAATTATGTTCTTAAATTTTAGTGGTTTGGACTCAAGCAAGCAAGCAAGCAAGCAAACAATTATTATTATTTTTTAAAATATTGTCATTAAAATAACATTCTAAAGGGGGCTCTTTCATTCCCTGTGACCCTTTGGGGATGTGTGTGACACTATTGGAGAGATTGTGTGACACTATTGGCAAGAGGGAAATATGTATGTACTGTATGTGGTCCTGTATCTAACCACTCTGGAAAACAGGACAAGTTTAACCAAATTTGCAGAAGCAAACTTTAGTCTTTGAATGTTGTTTCTATAATGGAAATGATTTCCTTTCTTTTTCTGTTTTCTTTAAATGTTTCTTCTGATCAGTTTCTTCTTACAAAATCAATTTCATACAGCAGGGCAACAGAGAAGGCCATGGCAAATGGCTATATGGACAGTTTCTGGGTTGTTTTTTCTGTATATGTTAGGCTTGCACACACTCACACTCTCTCACTAAAGAGACATCTTCATGTTTCTTCTGTGTGTGTGTTAAAAGACTTAAGAGTTTACTTTGAAGAAAGAATTGAAAACTTGCCAAGATGTCTTTGTATTTTGAAAGTCCACATCAAGAAAGTAAATAGTCACTGAGGGTAGGAAAAAGGAAACTATTAGCATTGTTTTCTTTTAAAGATAAAAAAGAAAAAATGCAATGCAAAACTTCATCAACTATGAAATGTGTATTTGTTATTTGAATTCATTTAAACTAATTGTCACTGGTAAGTTCATGGAGCTGCCTTCTGAACAGTTTAAAATACCTCTGTTGAACAAAACACTAGCTTCCTATACATTTTGTTCATTTGCATTTCTCCAAGTTTCTCTGTTAAAACATTCCTATCAAATTGTTGAGTTCAAAATCATACTACAACTTTGATGAGGTCTGGAGAAATCAACAGCAGTTTTATTTTAATGAAGGCACATCTATTACCATAGATTTGCATGCAACAGCAGCTCTTCAAATCTTTTTCTGCATGTGTTTCCTGTAATATGCTAAGATGAGATAGCATGCCTTCTTCTCAGTGTTTGCAGAAAGACATGAATTGGAGAGAAAGTTTCCACTAGAAATCAATGAAGTTGCCCTACTATTTACCATCTGAGATAATATTACCCTGCATGTTGGCATTAAAGTGGTGGTTTTATTTGTTTGAAAACACATGGAGTTTTTTTTAATAAGCAAAAATCCTGAAGTGGGTACCCAGCTGATCAGCCATGCATTTCGAAGGATGTATTAAAAACTTATGCCAATGTACTGTTGCTAAGGTAGAAGTTTTACTGACTTCAGCTGTAGATCCAGGACCTTTAATACTATGTAATTATATGTGATTGAGTCGTTAACTTGCTTTTTACTCTTGATAATGCAGGTTGTACTTATGCATATATTAATTGCAATGCCATTAAGCTGTCCCATGTGTAGGGTAGTAGTACGAATGAACTGCCTGTTCACTTTAATTTTAATAAGTTCAATACATGTTGAGCTAAAATGGAATCTGTGCTATATGCAATGTGAAATATTCAGTGCAATGCTGTGCTCCATACAAAATGGCTATTTTAATACCAATGTGAAGTCTGAAATTCAGGGACAAGACAGGTGAATGTGTAGCGGGTCTCCAGTGCTAGTATGAAACTCCTGTTAGTTCTAATCTAAGGCCTAACTTGTCTCAGGGTTGTAACAGATTGTTTTTGTGGGGCCCAAAAGTAGTGCAACAATTATGCTTGTCTCAATGACTGGCTAGAAGAAATATGGGATGCATGTCTAACATGTCCTCCATGCTGTATGCACCACTTGCCCACCTCCCTTTGAAGCTCTTTTATGCTCTTGTGGTTTCTTATTAAAGTGATCCACAGCGACTATAAAAAGCTTACTAGCCAAAAAAAAAAAAAAAAGCAGACCTATACTCTGATAGTCACTACCTATGTCAAGAATCCGGCAAGAAACCAACAATACTTTCTTTTTCTTTTTCATTTCTTTTCCCTTAACCTGAAGCTTTATGTTTCTTGACATTTAAGGAAAATTATGTTTTCATAGAAGAACACATAGAGCAGAATTGTGTTTTCAATATAGTTTATCAGAAATGTTTGTGTTAGGCTGTTATTTAAACTAGCCAATATTGTGGCATTTTTGAGCTATTTCAGATTACATACTTCTATGCAAAGTCACATTATTTATTTACTGTTTATTTATTCCAGATTAAGGTCAGATTAATTTGATTGTAGCATTGCCTTGCCTGCTGACTGGAGCATTACCCAACCTGTTTTCATGATGAAAGCATGTTGGAATCAGCAAAAGCAAAGTGGTGTTTGCAGTCAAGAATAAGGTAGAGGTCTTCTTACAGAAGTCTTCATATTATAAGAAAGACATGACAGTCTTGCACTGGTATAGTTTTACTATCTTCGTTCTTATATTTATATCATTTGCATTCACATGCTACAGCGTGCAATTACTTAGACTTGCAGCCTCTGACCCAGCCCCCAACACCGGCTGGGGTGAAAAGGAGCTCCGCGGGCCAGTGGGAGGCAGGACTTGCAGCCTCTGACCCAGCCCCCAACACCGGCTGGTGTGAAAAGGAGCTCCGCGGGCCAGTGGGAGGCAGGACTTGCAGTCTCTGACCCAGCCCCCAACACCGGCTGGTGTGAAAAGGAGCCCCGCGGACCAGTGGGAGGCAGGACTTGCAGCCTCTGACCCAGCCCCCAACACCGGCTGGGGTGAAAAGGAGCCCCGCGGGCCAGTGGGAGGCAGGACTTGCAGCCTCTGACCCAGCCCCCAACACCGGCTGGGTTGAAAAAGGAGCCCTACGGGCCAGTGGGAGGCAGGACTTGCAGCCTCTGACCCAGCCCCCAACACCGGCTGGGGTGAAAAGGAGCCTCCACGGCCTGGCCAGCTCCAGCTCGGCCTCGAGGGATATGAACATACTGGGTGGGGTTGAGCTTGGGAGGTTTTTGTGCATTATTTATGAAGTATTTTTGAACTGTTTTATAATGACTTGAACTGTGATTGGGGATGCTTTGAAATGCCTTTGAATTTTTTTTTGTGATGCCATATCTTGTAACTGATATACTGTATTGTTTTTTGTTATTGTATACAGTACTTTGTAACTTTGTTAGCCGCCCAGAGTCGCTTGGCGAGTGGGGCGGCATACAAGTCTAACAACAGCAACAATAATTCTTCCAATACTTTGTAGCATATTGTGCAGCAAGGGATCTCCAATGGTTTCAGTCTTGGGTGAGTACTTCAGCATCCTGTAAATCTGCTATGAAAGTTCTTTGTCATGTATTTCAAGGATGTCCTCATTGTCATCTCTTAGGGATCCTGTTTTTCTCCATTCCAAAAACATGGCATGCCATTTGGAGTCTTCTTCGTGCAACAATGTTATGTAATTTGCATAAGCCACTTTTTCAGAGCACCTCTTCATTGGTAATATGGTAACAATATCAAATCTTTAAAATTTGGTGGAGGCACCTCTGTTGGAAGATGTCAAAGGTCTCTTGTTGATATTTGCTGATGCTTTCCAAGTCTCACAGGCATAGATGGCTGCCTGATCACTATGGAGACAAACAAATGGAGTTCAATTTCCAACAATATAGATGGTGAAGACCAGATTTTATTCATTCTCTGGAAGGCAGCTGTTGCTTTACCCAGATGGCATTTGATGTCAACCTCTGCATCTCCATTTTGGGTGATCACACTGCCCACATAAACAAACCTCTCCACTTCCTGTAGCCAAGTGGTTCCCAAGGTGGGGCCCACACCCCATGGCTGATCAGTGTTTTAGGTAATTGACTTAGGCTTCTGGGAATTGAAGTCCAAAAACCAAAGGTTGGGAAACACTGCTCTAGCCACTGTGACCCAAGTATGATACTCTGTATCCCGATCATGGAGTTCACATGAATGACCTTTGATTGTGGGCCCCCCGAGAGTTTTAGGAAAAGATAATTGACTTCTAAACCCTGCCACCAACCTGAACTCATGCGTGGAACATGTGTATCAGATATGTTGATACAGGGGTTGACCCTGAGTTAGGAAGAAAGGCTAACCAACTTTGTGGAACTCTCTTCCAGTTGAGCTGCACCAGATTCCATCTCTATTGATCTTTAAAAAACAACTAAAATCATTCTTCTTTAAAGAGGCTTTAAAGGACATATGGCCAAGCAATAGGTTTTAATTAACTTTTCTGGTTGCCAATATGTGTTTTTGTTGCTGTATTGTTGTTGTTTTAATTTTTTTTTTTGGGGGGGGGGCATATCATTTTTTTGTGATAATTATAATTTACTCTATTTGTTTAAAGTGTTTTTATATGTTGTAATTTGCCCAGAGTGGGAAAATATTGTGGATATATGTGAATAAATATAATATTCAGTTTTTAGAGATTTGATGAGCTGAAACAAAGTTCTTTTTACTCCCAAATTTCCCTCTTACAATACCTAGTCTTGAATATTTCCCCATATATTCTAACCTACTCAAGTATTGAACCCCTGACCTTGGAGTTGAATTTTATTTTAACATATCATTTTTTTGAATTACTTGATATTTGGTAATATGGATATTTGGTAGCATGGGTATGTAAGGCATGGCCACATTATGGATTATATAGTGGTGGCATATTATTATTTATCTTTAAGAAACACTCTTGACAATCAGCTTGCCTGGTACAGAGCTTCTGCTTTTTCTTAGGGAACCCAGGCTCATGGCAAAGTATTCTGGGGAACCTTTCTAGCACTTAGGAGAATTCAGGTACACAGTGTTTCACAATGACTACTGGGCAGAAAATAAGAACCAATGCCCTAGAAGGCTGCCAGCATTACTCATGTATCTGTAGGATACAGATGCATTCCTGCCATTGGAAGACATGTTTTTCATTAGAAGAGACTCTATCCAAACACAGGAACAACAGGAAAAACTGTTTAGCAGGCTATGTTTGATGTCATTTGTTTGGTCATATGTGATGGGTGATCTTAACAATATTTGGTAACTAATAATTGTTAGTATTTGGTGGCAGAAAGCTTCTGAGAATTCATAAAACTTGTCAAGACACCAAGAAAAATGTCAACGAACCCACAGTATTTTCCTCACGGTGATGAATCCAAATTCCTCACATTCTTATCATGGATTTGATGTCTCATAATTCATCCACGCTCACAGAAAAGTTGAAATGTGGTATCAAAATATTCTTTAACAAACACACTGAGAAAAGCCACTCTTGCTCCTCCCTTCCTAAAGCTGTTTCCCAATAAAATCCCAATACTGTAGAATGACTCATAGCAGACAACATTCCAGAAAGAAAAGGAATTATGCCTTAGCTGGAATTGATATAATGGTGTTTTTCAGGATGCTTTAATAGACATGAGTGATGTTTTGGCAGGCAATTGCAATAACTCTAGATATCTGATTGCATTACTGACTACTAGGCAAAGGGTGTCTCATGGGAAAGAGCATTACTTAAGGTACTTCATATTTTTAACTTGCTGTAGCTATTTTATAACCTCATATAATGATGTTTTCTAAGAGGCACATATTAGAATGGAAAATATACAAGAGGCGAACTCGAATCAAAGGCATTGTTTCATAGATAAGCACAGGAAAATACTGATGACAATTTCTATGGTTATATGCTGCTTAAAATAACATGTGCTTCTTGATTTAGGTGAAAATAGCTGCCAATGAATAGAGTTACAATATATTGTAATCATGGTTCAGGCTTAAGAAAATGTTTGTTTTTAATTTTTTATATGTCCTAAATTTTACGTGCCCTAATGTTTGATTTAGTTAGTTTTGGCCACAGTCCAGACCTTGTTCATAATCAACCTTTTGTGAGAAGTCAGTGCCAGACTTAGCCATTCACTTTAATGGTTCTGGGTTCCACATGTTGCATTTAATGATATATACACAAATGGGAAAAGATGGTAAGTGGGGGGAAACTCACTGAGTTTAGGTTCTACTTCTCATGGTTACTTACAATGGGTAGTGAACCCTCATATATATGCTCTACAGTTGGGTTTGGATTCTTGATGGTGTAGATTACACACAGAATTTGCACCATGGAATACAACCTTTGATAGACTTGCGCCAAATAAAACTGGTTAGTCTTTAAGGTGCCGTGTTGCTGTCTTTAGCTAATATGGCTGCATCTCAAATCACAGGATTTGCAATTTTATGCCCCTGTATAACAAAGGCCTATGATTCTGGAATCTAACAATCACGATGGAAAAGCATCCTTATATAACATGTACCTCTCTTTTCCCTTTGGACTTTCCCCTTGAATTGTTCCTAAAGATTTGTCACAATTTGTGCCCTTTTGGGGTGAACATAGTGACTGAATGTTCAAAATAACTTGCCTGGGTACTGTAGAGCAGGCATTCTGGACCTTTTTAATCTAGGGGACAGGTCATGCTCTCTCAGACAGCTTTTGGGGCTGGACAGCCATTTTGCCCTTCCTCCACCACATGGCACTTCCTGCTGTGGTGAAGGTGGGGCACATGAAATAGAGCCACGGCCCATGGGCTGCAGGTTGAGAATCCCTGCTGTAGAGTGTACAGTAAAGAACCACTCCTGTTTTTGAAATTTAATAAATGTTTGCTCATGACAAAAGGCAGGATAAAGGGATTGACTGTGTCAAGATATCTTTATTATCCAAGAGTACATGTGTTTTTCACCATTTCATTTCATTTCAAGTCTTTCTTGTGACAATTCTGTATGGATGTTTTCAAAATGAAAAAAAAAACCCAATCAATATTGTTGTGTTTTTCTGTTCAGGATCTATTAAAAGGATGCATTAACAGATGCCTAGGGGTACAAAAAAAAGCCTCTTTGAAGTTTGTGGTATTTTTGAATCACAATCCGGTGTACCCTGGTAACAGGGAACCTTGTGCTGCCAGTTAATCTTCTCATATTAGGTCAGGTGAAAGGAACTGCAGAATGAACTCACCAAAGGGTGCCTTCATTTTGGTGGTTTCACATCTGGAGGAGGAGAGATGCCTTTATGAGCATGTGTTACCATCGACTAAAATGTTTTAGAAATTCTCACTGTGTCTTTAAAGCATTTTAAAAAATGTGTATATGTTGTTCAACATATTTTTCTTTTCCCATAGAATATATTTAATGTTTGGAAATATAGAGATTTCCAATTGCAAGTCAGGGAGATGCAAAATCACATAAATTCATTTAGAAGAAAGAACACACACACACACCCGATGAGGTAACAAATTTCTCACGCATCTCTAATCAGATGACATGCCATATTGAGAGATAATCTCAGGGGTGCTATAAAGCTCAGGAAAAATCTCTGCAGGAAAATTTACCCCAAGGAAGTGTTTTTCCATAAATTTTGACAGGCACAGTTGCTTGTGAGAATATACAGGAATGTGAGACTGTACAGTGGTTTTATAATCCATTATGGATCTTGTAAACCACCAATTATGTAATTTGTGTGCTCGCAGCTACTATGCTGGATTAAAGAATAAAGTCTTATAACTCCTCAAAGGCCATGTTCCTATGACAGTATTGCATGTTCTCACAGAAAGCCCCATGTGGGCTGCTGAACAACTGAACTAAGACCTTCTGCAGTGGAACACCATGTTTATCAATGTGTTGTTCTTGTCAATAACAGATCAGACCAAGCTATACCTAAATTATTGCTTTTTTATGTCTTAGATTTAATTACATACAATTGCAAAAGCTATACTGAAAACTGTTTCATGCGAACACTGTATCTCTGCCCTTCATTTTTTTTACCCCTCAAAGCCCAGCCTACCACTTCAGGTATAGAAGGTCTTTTCCTTGGTTTGGCATGTTGATGCTCCTTCACACTTGGCTAGGCCTGAGGTGTGTTTGTGCAAGGCCAGATTGTTTTAGTTAACATAATAAGTGAACTCGCTGTTCTACCTCCATGTCTGGGAGAACTGCCAGGAGACTTCCCAACGTTTCAATCAGAGTCATAGGGCTATAAAGCTGTCAGTTTCCTTGTAGGTTAATTTTCCCCTTTCCTTCGATGCGCCATTCTGTTTATTTCAAGAGGAATCAGCCCAGATTTCAAGGAGTAATACTTTATGCTGATTTCAGTGTGACACCACTGTTTCCCTCTTCTCCTCTCATTGCACTTTGAGCAACTGCAGATAAAGGGCCAAAGACATTTGAAATGGGATTCATATTATGCCATTCTTATCAGTTCATCAAGGAGTCAACTTTCCTTTTCCCTGCCTCACCTCTTCAGCCTCTTAAATAATTATGTGCTTTTATAATTTTAAATCTGAGGTTTTATGAATGTTTTCAATTGTTATGTGGGTATGTTTTATGAGATGTCAACCACCCTGGGTCACCTCAGTGAGGAGGGCGGTATATACATGAGAATAAATAAATAAAATAAATGTGCTGTCAAGTCAATTCCAACTTATGTCAACTCTTTCCAAGGCTTTCTAGGTATAGAGTACTCAAACATGGTTTACCATTTCCTTCTCTTAGAGGCACTTCGAGAATGCATGCCTAGGAGACACACTGGCAAATCAAACTTTCAATCTCTAGCTGTTGAGTCAACCTCAGAACCTTAGGTTCCCCAAAAACTCTTTCCAGAGGGTTAGTGGCTCCTGCTGAACAGTGAGGGACATATATTATATGTAGATCTAGAGTATGTGTGAGGATTCCCCAGAATCCTTTCAGCTGGACAAGACAGTTGTCTTCACTCAGATTTTGATATCTATATCTTTGTAGCTCATTTCTGAGCAAAAATTGAAGTAATTCAAGGAGACCTGGACTCCAGTATTAGTGTAGATAATTAAGAAGAGACGTCCAAGAAACCATCTTGTCCAGTTGCTTTGGACTGGTTTCTGCCTGTGATGCCTGATGATGTGGACAAGGAGGTTGCATGCTGTGAAGCTACCACATCTCCTTTAGAACCTTTCCCATCTTGGCTTCTTAAATCTACCAAAAGTTAAAAAAAAACTGATGAGGCCACTCAAATTAAGAATGCATCTCTGTAGGAAGGCCATACCTTTCTGGTTGAAGGTGACAATTTTGTATCCTATTCTGATTTTTTTTGGTCTTTTTTAAATAATTTCAGACCTGTTGATAATATCCCATTTATGGGATATTTTCAACAGAGAGTGATGGCAGATCAGCTGCAGATGTTCTTGGAGGATACTGATAGCCAAGATCAATTTCAATTGTGGTTCAGATTGCAGCATGGGATTGAGACAGCTCTGCTCACTCTGCTCAATGATCTTTTGAGGGAGCCTGATGGAAGAATGTTGTTCTGCTAGTCCTCCTTGATATTTCAGCAGCAGCTGATTCTGTTGACTACCATATTCTTCTGGACAAGCTAATGGGGATAGGAATGGGGGCTAAGCTTTGTGCTGGCTCCATTTCTTCCTTGAAGACCATGTTCAAATAGTATAGTTTAGTGAGATGGTATTGGCTCCTTCAGTCCAATAATATGGGACTTGGGGTGTGTTTTAATCAATATAATGATTACATATAACTGTACATCTAACCTTTATATCTTCAGCAGAGGAGGTTGTCTGGCCTCTAGACTGCTGCCTGGCTGCAACAGTTTACTGAACAAGTTGCTAACAGGTGAAGCTGAATCTAGACAAAACAGAGATCTTGCTGTTGAGAGGGGCACCCTGACATGCTGGGAGCCAGTCTTGATAGGGTCACACTTGCCCTGAAGGACCAAGTTCAGGATCCAGGTGTCATTCTAAACCTAGCTCTCTGGAGAAGAAGATATCTGCCATGGCCAGATGTGCCTAATTCAATTTTATGCAGATTGTCCAGATGCACTCATTCTTTGATGAATAATCCCTGACAATGCCTTGGTAATCATGAGAATGGATTATTGCAACAGTCTCTCAGTGGAGCTACCCTTGAAGATGATATAGAAGCTGCAGTAGGTGCAGAATGCAGTGGTGAGGTTAGTGTTGAGGAAACTGGAAGTTCAATCAGATCTTTTTGATCCTGGCCTGCCTGCATTTGTTTCCTGTAGGCTTCAACTCCTCATCTTAGGCATTGGTATTAACTGCACTGGCTTATTAGTTAAGACACTGAACCTGACAACTGGAAGGATGGCAGGTCAGTAGTTCAAGACCAAACTGCTGCATGACAGATTGAGCTCTCATCTCTGTCCCAGCTTCTGCCAACCTAGCAGTTCTAAAGCAAGAAATTGCAAGTAGATAAATAGATACCACTTTGGTGGGAAGGTAAACAGCATTCCATGCACTCTAGTTATGCCTGTCACATATCCATGGAAATGTCTGCAGATGTAGACAACACTGGCTCTTTGGCTATAAACAAAGATGCTAGAGTCAATAGGACTGGCTTTTGAGCAAGGGTAGGGTTGTCATAATTCTCTCCCACCAAACCGGGACAGCCATGTGACATCATTGCATTCTTCAAACTGTGCATGTGTCACAGAGACCACAGCTCTAAGATCCCACAGAATTCCCATCCAGGGCCCAGAAGGAGAAAAGCAGGAGACAGGAAGGGACTTATTTTGCAATGGAACAACTCTTCACTTTCTGTCCTCCCTCTCTAGGAATAGCGACTCTATGAAATTAACCCTTTGTTTCTGGGATTTTTACCTGTTTTTTCTTGAACCAGTCGGTACTGCTTCAACCTGGGAAAATCCTGGAAAATTGGGACATATGGCAACTCTAAGCAAGGACAACCATTACTTTACATATAAGATGATTCGTGTCTTATACTATATATTAATACAACATCTGATAAAGCAGCTCTTCTGATCCAACACTGCCTGTGCCAGCTGGTCCTCCTTGAGATGGGGCTTGATCCTGAGCTAAACCCGAAAGGTTGTAACAAGGAGCTGGACCTTCTTGGCAGTGGCCCTGTAACCATGGAACTCACCACCAAAATCTGGTCCCCTACCTGAAGGTGTTTCACAGATTGGTAAGGGTTGAACTGTATAGGGAGGCATTCAGCAATAGTCTCTCTCTCTCTCTTAGTTTGACACTCTTTCTTTTGGTTATTATTAGGTTTCTTATACAACCCATTTGGAATGACTGGTAGTTTACTTAGATTAGTTTATGATGTATTACTTTATAGTTGTATTTTTTCATATATTTTAATTATTTACGTAAACTGCTCAGAGTGGCTTCAGCCAGAGGGGGAAGTTTATAAGCAAGCAAGCAAGCAGATACATGAAATAGATGCTAACATTTGGAAAGCTGAATATCAGAAATTCTCAAAGTTGGCCTATAGATGTTTAAAGGCAAGCCCCATATCTAATATGATTCCTAATGCATCATTGTTTCTCTTTTTCTAATGCCTAGGAAACCACAAGGAGTGTGGCTTAATGTGGTCAAGCAAGCAATGCAATTTGCTAATTCTGGATCTTGCCCTCTAGCTTTTCTTCAACCACAGTCAGAGACACTGATCCAGTTCCCTTTGACAGAGAACTGTCAAATGCTGTGAAAAGAAGCTGGGCCTCCTCAGTGCTTGCCTTAAAGCAATAAAATGAGTTTTCTGCCAAAATTCACAAAAGTCCACCTACCCAAACAATTTTTTGGTTTTAGGAAAACATCACAATGTTCACGTGTTTCCAGCAATCTTTTCAAGGGTTTTGATAAAGCTATTGCAAATTTATTATTATGGTCTTCTTATATTTTATGAGTGTTGTTTACTGTGAGTGTTTATTGTGTGGCTCTCTGTTTGTTGCTTTCACAGCCTCTCTCTCTCTCTCTCTCTCTCTCTGTATTTTAGTGTTTTTATATTTTAGTAGCTGTCCTTAATGTAGTAAAAGGCAAATAAGTTTATAAAAAAAAGACTGATTTGTTGTCTCCTGGCAAGCAGTCATTTGGGAGAAAATACTAGAATGTGAGAGAATGATCTAGCTTAGCATGATCTTTCACCTAACCGAGAGATTCTCAACCTGTGGCCTGTGGGCTGGATGTGGCCCATGACACCATTTCATGTGGTCCCTCCCTGCCTCCACCACACCAGGAAGTGCCATGTGGTGGAAGAAGGACAAAATAGCCATCTGGCCCCCAAAGTTGTCTGAGGGAGTGTGACCCGGGCCCCAGCTTTAAAAGGTTGAGAACTCCTGATCTAACCTATTTGTTGCTCATCCAGTAGTCTTTCATTTAGGTTGCAATCCTATACTCACTTGCTTGTTGGTTAATGCTATTGAACTCAGTAGGATTTAATTTCTAAACAGATATGTATCAGATTGTACTATTAGGAAAGTGAATGAGCAGCATGCATTTAAAGATGCCCAAGATGCTGACCAAGCATCTAGAAACAGTTTTTTTGGTTTTGTTTCTTCAGTATATATCTATAGGCTTGTTCAGAAGTTACCATCATGGATAAGTTTACCATACTAAAAATAGAATCCAGGATTCTTTCTCACATGCAAACCTCTTCTTTAGAAACTGGTAGTGGAGAATAGATTTAGATGCTCCCTCAAACTGTGGCAAGTCTGTCCATGAAGTTAATGCCAAATTGGACTTACATCTGTATGCATGGTGTTTTGCTCTTGCAACAGCAGTAACTAAACATCTTCTTAAGTGAAAAAAATGGGGTTGTCAGGTTGAATGTTCAGAAAGACATTAGTCTGGGTAATTGCATATCAGAGATATGTTAAATTAGTAAAGATAAAGGCTTCCCTTGCTCGAAAGCCAGTCGTATAATAATTTATTTCACTAGCAAAGTATACCTACAGGTTTATGGATTGTGGGGTCATTGTCTCACAGCCTATTTCTATCTTCTGTAATTAATTCTGATGAAAAATCTACTGCCATGGTTGGAATTTGAAAGTAGGCAGTCCACACCCACAATATTTATCCAGCTATTTCAACTCATGGTGGGACTCTTTCATGCAAACACACAGATCTTTGCCCTTTGATATGTCAGCCTATTTCATGAAAAGTTTTCAGCAGTCACTTTCTCAAATGCTGTCTTCATTTGCCATGTTTCATCCTGTGTGATAACAGCTTTTATTGTATGCTTCCCTGAAGAGCTGATCATGGTAATAAAAAAAGGGTGTTGTTGTTGAGGGAACTAGTTCAATGCATTGTTCAGCGATCTTTTAGATTTCACTGAACAGATGACATGAGTGACAGAAATTGAGAGAGTGCCGCGTATGCAGGCTTTGCATACAGCAAGCCTGCAGGAAAGGTAAGCAAAGCTATCAAATACATTTTGTAAAAGCGCTTCTTCGGTCGGAATGATTTTTGAAGTTTTTTAGGCCTGCAGGTTAATGTCCCAGGAAAATGTCCATACAGCTGAGAGGCCAGATTATGAACCTGGGAGATAGAGACAGACAGGTTCTCTGTGGAGCAGAGATAAAACTAAACAGGTTAAGAGCTTCACCTGTCACAGAGGAGCTACCTCTGCAAGAATGTGAATGTTGAAAAAAGACAGGATCCACTGGCAAGAATGCACAAATGTGCTGGGTAAACAAGACAGAATGGGAAGTGGTGGGGTGGATGGGTGGGGGTAGGCTTGGAGAGAAAGTCTAGTTTGTAACCCAAGTAGAAAATACTCACCATAAATAGCAGCTCACTTGTAGCAAGGCTTATGTTAAGGCTTGACAAATTCACCTGTCTAGGGCCTCACACACAGTTGATTTATATGACTGGGCAGGTGGAAAAGTGCTGAGCCCTATTTCTGTGAGAGAAATGCAGTTGTTAGTGGAGCAACACAGAACAAATGTCATCTTCACCCTGAGAGCTAAGAATGAGACAAAGTGCTACAAATGAGGAAATTAAAGTTACCTGATGCATAAATTGTGTCCTTTGGCTAGCGTGTACACCGCAGGGCTGGCATATTTAGTTGGTTTAGAAGTTCAGTGCTTTCACAAATGGCCTCAGTAACATTCCTGGGAACTTTTGTTAAAGGGATAGGTGAATGACAGTGCCAAATTATTAAGGCAACAATGTCCTATAGAGATCCTTCTTTCCCTTCTTTCCTCTCCTATTCATTTTCCTCTTCCTCCTCTGCCTCTTCTCCTGCAATCAGCCACCAGGATTCTCCTGAGATGAGTAATGTGTACAGTATACAGGACAGAAGATTAGAACAAGGTCTGATAAATTCTGGCAGGCCATCCTGGCTGTTTATGTATGCAGAGCATGCAACAAAAAACTAGAAGTTTATCTCATGCTCTAAGATTTCCTCACAAGAATCCACAAGTGAATTAATTAAGTGGAAGGTGTCTGTGTGTTTGTGCAGGTTGTATTTGTGTGTGTGTGTGCATGTATTAGAGAAAGAGAGTGAAGAAGAGAGAGAGAGATAGTGCCCTCTTTTTCTTTCGTGGCCTGCTTTCTGTCCTAACATTCCTCTGAAACTTCCAAAGTAGAGATAACAAGAAGAAGGAGGCTGATAGCAAAGGTCCTAAATTTCCATGGGAACCTGAAGATGAGACATTTTGTTCTCTCATTCATTACTCATTCTTAATAAGGTAACGCCTGTCTGGAACTAGAATCATTTGACTTGACCACACACTTAACACACCAGGTTGAACTGAGTGACCTGAGCTGCATTTTATTTCTATGGCCCAAATGATGATGTTTGTCAAGCAAGCAAGATTGTCTAGATCAGGGATTCTCAACCTGCGGCCTGTGGGCTAAATGCAGCCTTCAGCTGATTTCATGTGGACCTCCCACCGCCTCCAGCACACCATGAAGTGCCATGTGGTGGAAGAAGGGCAAAATGGCTACCTGGCCACTGAAGCTGTTTGAGGGAGCATGACCTGGCCCGGCCCCTGGCTTAAAAAGTTTGAGAACTCCTGGTCTAGATGGATATAGCTTTTAAACGGTATATGTTATGTGTGAGTGAAATAGCGAGCAATGAGAGATGATATTTTACCTCTTCTTCTTTACTTCCACTTTTACCCTTTTGGGTATCAAATTTGATTTTATCTCTAATCGTTAATAAGATTTCACGTACTGTACAGGCAAACCAAACAATTCTTTTTTTAGATCAGTACTGAAAGACTGCCAATGTCCCTTGTCACCACCAGTTCAATACCAGAAGTTGGTCAACTTCTTGCTGGGTACTCTAGTCTTAAAGAAAGTGTTCATCCGGGGATATGGCCTGGTTAACTGCAATGGCTTTGAGTGAATTTTAAAAATGTAAGGAAACAGAAATCCACTAAAAACAAATCCAAGGAAACAAAAACACATCATATTACTTTATCAGCAAAATTTTCCAAAGTTTTAGTAAGATTTTTCATTATATCTTGATTAATTTTTAATTTATTACTATGAAACTTTAGCTCATAAATGCTGTCTCCTAAATATCTAGGTGAGTGTCTGAATTTTGAGAAGACAAAATTTGGGAGAAATAAGAAAAGTATGCCGTATATAATTTCTGACATGACATACACTTAAGTAGAGAATGTGGATGGAAACAAGGCAGGTGAGCATTTCTAATAATATTTATGTCAAGTTGATTCTGACTTATGGTGACCCTTTCCAAAATCTTTAAAATAGAAAGAAGTACAATTCCCTTCGTGTGTGTGTGTGTGTGTGTGTGTGTGTGTGTGTGTGTGTGTGTGTGTGTGTGTGTGTTTGCAGTTTGCCCAGGGCTACACAGGCTGGTTCTTCTCTGGAGAGGTAGGGTGGAGAATTGAACTCCCAACCTGTGGCTCTGCAGCCAGGTTCTCCTTGAGCAACTAAGGAGACATATTTTATGGAAATATGGGGGAGACTAGAGAAATGTGATCCAGGCCAGTTTTAACTGGATGAGATAGCTGATAACTGATTGGGGCGGGATAGCAAATATGAGTAGTAAAGTAAACTTAATTTTTATCTTTGCTTTTAGTTTGTATCCTGTTTACCTATGCAATGGATAGATTCTTCTTTTTACATGAAATGGGAGCTGAAACATTTCTCCTATGTATCTTCAATTTTTGGTCTAACACCCATCATGAGCTGAGCCCACATCTCCATAAAGTTTATGCCTAGGTCATAATTGTCTCCCTCAACCACCACACAAGCTTGTCTTTACCTTCTTCCAAAACCTACAGCTACTTAGTCTATTGAGCTGGGAGACATTGGGAACTCTACTGCAATCCTTTGAAATGGCCATGACTATTCTGTATAATTTTTTTTGTCACTGTTGAGTCTTTTTGTTTGAATCATCCAAGTCACGCACATCCTACTTTTGCAGTGGTAAGTCTGGGGAAAAGAAAGAGAGAGGAGCAACTTCACACTTGATGTTTTGAAGCCTTCTTGGAAAGTCCCTGAGCTAAGAAAGGATGAGGTATTATGTAGCAGGTTTGGGGAAGTTTAGCCATCACTAACCAGGGCTTCCTGTTTGCTGACCCAATCCTAAATCCAGATTGCCTGCCTAAACAAATAGTTTTAACTATACTTCCCCAAAATATTCAGCCTTGTATTTTGATGACTCTGCAATGTAGTTTTTATTTCTTAAATTGTGTATGTAGGCATGTGTGTGGTGGGGAGAGCAACACAGAAGGTCTTTTTTGTGCTCTTATTTGAACTCAGACTATCTAACAGTAATATCAGGTGCTATTGTTAAGAGATAATGGAAGGAAAACACATTAGCATTTCAGTCTCCCAGTCCTCTCCCAGTACCTGAGCAATCAGAATGCAAACTATTCTAGTGTTTAGCTCCATATGACCAATCACAAAACAAAGAAAGCAATAGGAGAGTAGAAAAGCTGGGATCATCATCACGACTTTCAATGCTTAAGGAATTGACTGTCTTTTCAACTCTCCATAGCATTTAATTGGGCCATCAATGAACTGTAGTTATGATCTGAATAATGGAAAATGTGCTGAAGGTGGAGGCTCCCATTCATTATTTCCAGCTATGGTTGATAAGAGGATGGTCAGATCTATGTGTAACTGAAGTTAGATTTCACCATTTTCCTCAGTCTTGATTTCCTCTTGCCCCACATTTTCCCTATAATTCTGCAGAGTCTGTCGTTGTGGTTTGCATAAATTTGAGATTTTTTTTTCCTTGCTGAGGGCATAGCTGTAGCTGAGTGACTTTGTAAAGAATGGTCAGTCACCCATCATCCTGTTTAACAGAATCACTCAGCAGCATTAAAATGCTGAAGGCATTTAGCTGGCCATTGTGAACTTTGTTGTAGATGTTGTTTTTCATGGAGAAGCTCTATGATCCTTGCGAACTGCCAGTCCCTCAATGGTTTGTTTACAGGGCCAGTTTTTAAAAAAAAGAAATTTATTTTACAAGTAAAAGATGTCAGACACAGACTGACTCTATAATTAAATAGAATGTTCTTTGTTTCTCCATTCCTGATGTGTCTCATCAGATTACATTAGCTGACTTTAAAAAAAAATCAATGCAATGCAAATTTCATGAAGTTTTGAAAGATAGGCTTTGTTTTTGCAGTAACCGTGACAAAGGATGTTGCAAGGAGCTGCAAGAAGACATTTCTTAGAATCTGTCTGTGTTTATGTTGGTAGGGTAAATGGACTGGCTGGTGTAGCAGAAGATGAGTAAATGTACAGCTAAGAATAGGTCATTAAAAAACTACCCATTTAGGATTCATTCTTTTGGCTGTGTTAATGAGCTATCTATGATTTTACCTGCACATGTCTGAATACTTCTAATAGAACAGAAAAGGAGAAAAACTTAAGCTGTAGAGGTATGATATAAACCAGGACCTTCCATCCTGATCTTAAACTTATAAGGAGAATCTAGAGAAGGTTAAGAATTTACAAAGGAGCTGACTCGACAGATCCCACACTGATTCAGTGGGACAACTCTAGTACTTACTACATTAAGCAACAGGATTCCAGTCACTCACTAATATAATAGCTTTCTTTTTGAACACTGGAATGAGCAACATTTTTTACATTTTTAGCCAAAAACAGTACGTAACATGAATGACTCATTTCTAGAGAATAGTTTCCAAGCTCTCTCTCTCTCTTTCTTTCTTTCTCACACAAAGTGGCTCAAAGCAGCTCACAGAGACTAAAATACTGTACTAGTAAGATTAAAAAAAACACAATAAATTGTTCAATTAAATAACTATTAAATTCACAGTCATATAAAAGTTAATCATCTAAAAGCACTAGAAGGAACTATAAAAATAAAACACAGTCTCCAAGATCTCAGGAGAGCCCAGTTTTAATTCCCAGTGTAGCTATAAAGAAATGTCTTTGCTAGATGCCAGAAGGGTAAGAAGGTAGGGACCAAGATAGCCTCTTATGAGAGGGTTCCACAATCTAGGAGCAGTCATAGAGGAGGCCTTCTCTCATGTTCCAACTTGAGATATTGTTAGGAGAGAGAAAATGGCTCCTCTAAAGATGTTAGGAGCCAAGAGGACTCCTATGTGGAGATATGATGCTTCATATAGTCTGGACGCAAGTTGTGTAGGGCTTTACAGATTTTGTCTATTTCTCTGGATTGCAGTTCTTCAACACAACCAGCACTACTGTGCCCTTCTATCTTACTTTAATAAGTGCCTTATTCCTCCTCTCCTGCCCCTTTGAAAATGAATTCAAAAATTTTGTCTGTAGTAAAATGACAAATGGTAGAATGCTATGGAGCTTTCCAACTACCTTATGCTATTGGGACATTGCAGTGTGTCATCTCCTATACCTCAAGCAGTACACCATCCTTGATGTATTGTAGTATAGATTTCTCCAGTCTTTCAGCCTCCAACAGACTGAATTTACATGGTCAAATGAACTAAGATTTTATTTAATTGCTACTGTATACATTCAAAAAAGAGAAGCAATACCACAGTGGCACACATAGTACTGATAGAAACTTGGTACTACCCAGAACATGACCCTAACAAGGCTAGAAAGCAACCACATTTTATTCATGAGATGATCAGGACACAGCTGCACAGTATTTGTAGTTCCAAGTGAACAATTAGGCTCTGTACATACTTCGTGTAAGATGGGAAGGCAAAAAGGCAATGCATGCAAGTGGGTGGCCCTTTGGGACAACATATATTAGGAGAGCCCAAAATGACCTTAACTGTTTAGAGCTGTGGATCCTTCAGTGAGTATTTTTTTTTTTTGGGAGGGGGAGAGAAAAAGAAAACACCAGAAGTACAATGGAATTTTGGGGAAAAAAGTGATAAAGAAACTGATGTCACTGCAAACAGCTGAATCCAATTGTTAGTCTCACTTAAAGCAGATCCACAGCATAAATGGGGCTTACATTAGTCCTTCCTTAATAAGTCACATTCAATCAGTGTGCCTAATTTAGTTGAAAGTAGCAGCTAGATTTAGCACAAAGAAATGTTAAAGTTTGGTAAATTTTTGACATTGTTTTCTTTATGTGAGGTTACTTTCTTGAATTTTTACAGGATATGTGAATCCTGTTCCCCAAAACTGATCACCTTTTTACCTTATTATTGATAGTATTGGGTATATCACTGTCCAGTCTACAGTCCCCCCCCCTCATTACTGGCTTTCAGGTTATGATTTTTGGGTATTGGAAATGGCCCTTATCCTATAAAGGTTATTTTCCTGTCCCCTGCAGTTGGATGGTGTGGGATGGGGAACACTTAGCCCATCACAGAGTGTTGGATGCCTACTCCTATGATCTTTGCCAATATGATCAATGGATGGTTAAAAATGATTCTTTTGGACGATGTCAGACTTCCCACCCTTGTCTTTGTTTTTGCATATTTATCTTGCATGTAAAAAGCTAGGGAGCCAAAGGTTGTAACCTTTGAAAGCAGAATCAGCACAATGAACAAGATCAGTGAATTGAAACTTTGGATGCACAGTTTAGTCTTCTTAACTATACTGTTCCTTATTTGTTTCTTCTTCCCTCCCTTCATTCCTTTCTGGGCTATTTCAATTAGCTTTAGGTTATCTGGTGTACTGTAGTAGGGCATGCAACAATATTGGTTGTTGAACTTCATCGAGAGGAGAGTCATGGGGTAGCCTTGAGGTACACTTAACCTTGTTTAATACCATTCCAGTTTTATTGAATGCAGATTGCTGTACACATGGATGGAACCAGAATCTGTGACTCAGTTCTTCCAACCCTTTAAAATGCCAAGCACGACCACATTCCTAGATCAGTAAGATGCTGCTATGATTACAGTGCCGCATCATTTCTCCAAATAGCCTGGAGGACCATTGGAATAATCAACAGCTCAGATAAACAGTGATGCTATTTAGAAAGGTTTGCCATGAGTCAGGCACATTGCTGGGGTAGAAGGACATAAGACGAAACCGAGATGCTTTCCTGCAAATGAAGTGCCCTAATTTCCCTTTGAATTTAATATAAATGGATGGTTCTATATTTCTGCACTTTTATGTGTTCCTGGAATGTAAATTATTTGATATCATGTAAATTAAGAAATCTTACAAATGAATACTCAGGGCATTCCTATAATTAGTCAGCATACATGTCTGTCTTCTCAGCTTTTGATGATTGTATTGTTAGTAACTGGTATTTGTGGTGACATGAAACAACATTAACATTTTGTTTATGGCTTTTTACCTATGATGATCCATTAGTCCATATATCACCATATGATGCTACAGTAATAAAATATGTCCATGTTTATCCATGTCCCAGGCCCTTCTAGACTGGAGTACATCCTATTATAAGGCTGCCATGAAAGATTGTCTTTGCACATGAGTTGTTCTAGCATGCAGCCATTATATATCCATTGGGACTGAGCACTGGAATCATGTCCTTTATGACCTTACAGAAATACTTTGGCCCAGTGGTTCCCACAGGGGACTTCAATTCCCAGAAACCTAAGTCAGTACAGTGGCTGATCAATGCTTTGGGGAATTAACTTAGGCTTCTGGGAATTTAAGTCCAAAAACCAAAGATTGGGAAACACTGCTTTACCCTTATCTTTCCTGAGTGTTGATGCTTTACCTTATAGTTCTACACAACTTTGGACTTTAGTTCCTAAGACAGGTACCTTTATTATTAAGCAAAGTGTGGGGTGAGTGCTTCAGCTAGCAGATTCCAGAAGAGCAGCCATGGGGTATATGACCACAGACCTATAATGCTACACAGCCTGCTTGGCACTGTCTAAGTGAACTTGCTGTCATCAGCTGTGCTAAAGAATCTGGTGCCCAACAAACTGATGCAAAATGCAACTAACACGGTGACCAATTTCTGTATGTGGAATCAGCTAGCAGCAAAGTATATTGGGTGAGCCCTGAAAATTCCAATCAGCAAGAATGTCCTTAATTGAAACCAGCTTAATTCCAATATAATTCCAGCTCACTTGGATAGTGGATTAAGGTACTCTTTGTAGTTCAAAATTTTTATTTTGTCAACAGTATGTTAAAACATTCTGTTCTGCATGTGATCCAAGAAACTTCTTTAGCAATTGGGTATCCAGCCTCTATGCTTCCAAAGATGAGCATCTGATTTAAATGGTAGCATTCCAGATGCATTCCCAGCACCAAACCACCTTAAAAGAAGCAGCACTGGTGTCTCAGTATGGGAGTAGCCACAATGTCATTGATGCACTTTTGTCTTTGGCGAATGATTTTCTGTTGCATGGTTATTTATAATAATGGGCATTCATTATCCAGAGAGAGTCATTTGCTCAGGAATCATCATGTGCGTGCTGTAAATGAATCTTGACACAACTTTGCATTTGTGTATTAAGGACTCATAATGCATGTTTATTTGTGTAATGCAGAATGCATAGTTTAAAAGAACATGAACACACACATGCATGCGCGTGCACACACGCGCGCGCACACACACACAGCTACACATCATATATAGCAGATACTTCTAAAGTATCACATCTTAGTCAATTCTTATTTCTTCCTCAATTTCCAGAGATCTTGATGTGCATTTAAAGTCACTGTTTGCCAGATTTAATTTATAAGCATAGCCAAGTGTGAAGTTGCAGAAGCACAAGGAGCAATAGATTGCCATTTTGTTAAAAGAATTCCAATAACTTTTAAAAGCTGTACGTTTTTATAATTTTGCTTTAAAAATCTGTGATAAAAAAACACTGCCTGACGTTTTTCCTGCATCATGTTTACACACCATGCTACAAAATGTATTGTTACCATTGTACGACTGCGAGTTACACATATTTGGACAATTCTATCATTTGGCTGAAAAATCCAGAGGAAGTTTAGAAATGAGCAGCAGATATGTTGTTCTTAGCTAAATCACTCTGCATGAAACCTAAGTCAAATCCTTTGGGTGAGGACCAAGAGAGATGCAAACTCTTCTCTCAGAATATCTGCTTCTTTGAAGCAGAAGAAAATGGGACATAATAGGTTAAAGTGGCCTCTGAAAGAGAAAAGGTGAGGCTTGTTAGAATACACACCTTTCCTAGAAACATTAGGGGGGAGTGAACTAGTTTAACAAAGATGCAAATATTAAAGGAGTGTGTAAATGATAACTTTCTGTAAGGGATACAAAAATCCAAATTGGTTGCTTTATAACTGTTATATAATATATTGTCACACTTAGAAATATTTGGATTATTTTCTGCCATTTGTTCTGAGAATGATAAAATGGTAAGTGTGTACTTTCTCTCTTTCACTTCTTAAGCCCTGCACTTCAGTGTATTTTATTTATTCAGAGTACAGCTCTTGGCCTGCTTAACCAATCAGAGAGGCTTTAAGGGCCCAGGACTAGCCATGGTGCTGAGCTCCAAATGTGATTCCAGCCCTGACAGGAGGATTATAGGAAACAGATGACTTACGCTTCTAATTTGTGGCCTTAAATTGCAAACAGAATTTCAGGAGTCGAGCAGAGTAATAAATGGCAATAGAGAAAGCCACACACAGCCAAATCAGTATGTGGTGGTTGTAGGTTAAACTAAATAGGAAGAGACAGGTTATGATGGTTTAGTGTATTACAGAGAAGAAAGTCTTAAATTACTAGTGCTGAGAGGTATTGCACTATGGCAGACAGTATTCCATTGTGTAGACTGCTGATAGCATGAGCAGAACAATAAAAAGTCAAGTTTAGTGGAAAACCTGTTGTGGGAAAATCTCCACACACACACCCCCCCCCCCCAAAAAAAAGGAAAACCCATGTTTTATGTTTGCTTTGACCTTAACTATATGTTGGCCTCTTAACATCTGTTTTCTACTGTTGCAGTTTTTCACACCAAATTAACTGTCAGGGAGTCAGATAAAATAAGTTTAAAATCCTTCCAAATTTTCTTTCTTGACTTCAGAAAATGAACCTTTTCCCATGGTGGGCTGTAATGTCCTGGATTTCAAAATGTTATTTTAAACATGCACATGCAAAATGTACCAGCATCCTACTATGAAACATTTATAACATTACTCTGTGATGGAAATTGTACCGTCGTTGTGATTCTCATAATCTGTCATAACACTGCAGAGCACAAATCACAGTTTTATCCTATATGGCTAAAGAAATTCTGTTACTCTATTGCTTGACAACTGGGACGGTTTCTGGATGACATTTTTAGAATAATAATTATGAATATTCTTAAAAGGAATTGTCTTCTTCTGTAAATTTCATGATATAACACAACCAATGTGATTCACTTCCATAATCATTGGTCCTGCTGATATTTTGTGGGCACCCAGTTTTCAAAAGCTGGTTTGAATGAAAATTTGATACCAGTGAGTTGTAAATTTAATCATAAAAACCAATCAGGAATATCTATTTCGAAAATGTATATTCTTTATTTTCAATCTCTGTTAGCACTCTGAGGGCTGCAAAAGAGGATAAGGAATATGGAAGGGAATAAAAGTCAAGTGTTATTTTGTCTTTCTTATGGGTGTAATTTAAAAACAGAAGGAGAAAAGAATATATCTCAGAAATCAACCGTATACACTTTATACCAGTGATGGTAAACCTTGGCATGCCAGATGTTCCTGAACTTCAATTCCCAGAAGCCATGATCAGCAGGTGTGTTGACTTGGGTTTCTGGGAATTGAAGTCCAAAAACACCTGGAGTGCCAAGGTTGACCTTCACTGCTCTATATACTTCAAATAAGTAATGCTGTATATAATGGGCAGTACTTCTCAGTAAATGTTTGTGAGATCATATCCTTGGCTCTTTATTCCATACTAATGCTGATTTCATACAAGCTTTACACAACAGATACAGAGATTTAGCAACAGTGAGATCTTCGTAGCTTCTCAATTTGGAGGTGTGATAACCCCCCCTCCCCCTGCCGCCAGTACTGGGTACACTCAATTGCTTGTGGAATTTCTTTGGAGAGAGACACAGAGCAGAAGACTATGCAACCAAATATTAATCAGCTACTGAGTAGCTAACTAATGATTTCTAATAAAGAAGTAATTGTCTTGGGGAGGAGAAAAACAGTGATAGAAAAATAATAAGGTAAAAAAAGATATTTAGAACAAATATTTGCTACACTGTGGTGCTTTTAAATGTGTTGTGGTGTATAAGGTTTTAAGATGCACAGATTTAATCCTTGAGCCATGTAATGGCATTTTCTTGGTCAGATAATTCATCACGTTAAAAACTTTTGTCATTGGAAGCACTGTGCTTTATTTCAAGCATCAAAGGCCGCTTACATCAGAATGAACAAACAGTATTATCATTGCCAAATGGTTATTGTTTTAAGCAGGTCTGTTGATTATCATTGGAAATGACTTGCTAAATACATTTTGATTAATCGCTTGCAAAAATTATGCTTGTTAGAACTGCTTTGTATTCAGTTTTCCATGTAGATTGAAGCTTTCTCCCTTTATAACTGGCATGTACAGACCACCGCTCCTCTTGTCCTTTAAAGTTACCTGGTGAGAACACAAAACACATCTTAGACAAAGGCTTTTGTCTAAAAACCCTGGCTTCCCTTTCAAACACAAGCACACACACACACACACACTGTCTCTCTCTTAATAAAGTTCAATTATTGTCTATGCCATACATGGAAGAATGGAGTCTATATATCAGACCTGGACATTTTCAGGCAGGAGATGGCTTTTGTTTTTTGCACCCCATCCACACTGATCACCTAATTAAATCTGATCTCTCTGGCTGCCACAGAATGATTTGTTAGTAGTTCTTTGGGAATTTACTTAATGAGTTTAGATGTCTTTTGTGTGGTACATATGGGGGCATTTTGGAAAGCAGGGGTGGGGGGAAATGGGGCAAAGCGAGGAGGAATTCACAACAAAACAAAACAATCACCCCCCTCCACCCCCCTCCCAGACACCACAGAGATACAAGCAAGCCAGTCACATTAGGTGTAGTCTGAACACATATGCTTGCCTGTGGACTGGAGTCATTCATTAGCAGAAAACAGAACACAGATCTGAACTGCTAAGTGGGGAGGAGCCACCCACAGAAAACCTTTCTCTGTCAAAACCAACCATAGACATCTGTCAGAGATTCAGATAGTACACCTTGATCAGGCAGAGACAGCGGTGGCACCATTTTCTTTAACAAACACCAGAAGCCTTTCTTGCGCCTTTATTTTATCATTTCTCAGGGGTTAGATTCCCTTTCTTCTCCTGCTCTGTGGAGAGTAAAAGGAGCTTGTTAACTTGCTTAGATATTTTGACTGCTGATGCACTCTGGCCACTTGCCTGTGGTTACAGTGTCAAAGCGTTACCCGGGATAATTGCTATATTTGCAGTCCAAGAAGTGCTATGAGTTGGACACGCAGAAGCAGCTGAATTAAAAGGTAAAGGAAGGAGAACCCTGTGTATTGCCATCTACTGTTTTCCAGAGAGTAAAATCTCTTACTTTCTTGAAGAAATGTCAAATAGATCACAATTTGGGGAAGAGAAAAGATAAGGAGAAAGAGATAAAAAAAAATTCCAGATTAATGCACAGGTTTTGCTCCTTGTTGCTGTAAATTTTGAGGATTAGACAAATTACTGACATTCTTCGTGAGACTGATAATGTATTCTACATTCCTACAATGCAATAGCTGACAATTTAGTGGATTGTAGACCAGAAAGTAGGGACTGCAGTGGCTCAAATGGCTACTGGGAGGTGGCAGGTCAGCAATTCGAATACCCAAATACTGAAGGACAGAATGAGCTCCTGTCTCTGTCCCAGCCCCCGCCAACCTAGCAATTCGAAAGCAAGAAATTACAAGTAGATAAATAGGAACCACTTTGGTGGGAAGATAAACAATGTTCTGTGCACTCTGGTGTCTATTCATGCCTACCACCTGTCGACTGAAACGTCTGCAGAAGCAGACAGCACTGCCTCTTTGGTTATGAAACAGAGATGAGCACTGAACCCTAGAGTCAGATATGACTGGCCTTTGAGCAAGGGTGGACTTTACCTTAAGACCAGAAAGTAAACAAAACAAAATAAAACAGACCAAAAAAATGTGTGGCACCTTAAAGACTAACTACTGTAGTAGCAGATTGTAGTTTATTGAAGGAAGTGCATTCTTCTAGAGCACTGGTTCCCAACCTTTTTTTGGCTTGCCCCAAACTAAGCATCTCAAAAATCCTGAATCCCCTCCCCTGTAAAATATAATTCTTATTATTCAAAAAGTGAACGCCTATGAACTCACATGGAGGAAACCTAAAAGTCCATTCACTGTTAATAACCCATTCTTGAATTGTCCCCCTCCCTTAAAAATCAAATTGCTTTCCTGTAGGACGTGTGCACCACATTGGGAACCACAGTTCTAGAGAGTTTATGCCCTCTCACACAGCTCTAGTTTCCATTCTTCTGTAGGGGAGAATTGTTGCCTCTTAAACCAGTTTAAATCTTAAGTGGAGATAATGGAGGGGCAATCCAGTAATTTTATAACAGAAGGCAGAATCACCTAGAGGCAGGCCTGCCCAGCTTGAGACACACCAACCTGAATGCAATTTGACCTTGTACTAGCAACCGTCTAGCAAGATGTATGTTCTTTTTATGTAGAAGCAGAGGGAAAGGTGCAGAGTGAAGAAGCAGCTAGGATAAGTTTGACACTTTCAGGAAAAATCATATACCTCCCTGTCCTAGTCCATATGTTTGTCTTCCATTTTCTGGCCTATGGAACCAAATTCATTTCCCCCTAAAAATTATGAGGCCAACCAGCCTGAACCTTCTGTTAAAAAGATATGCACATAGATTTCAGGATGTCTTAAATACAGTTAAACCTCAGGTTATGACAGAGGTTCATTCCAACAGCCTCCATCGTAACCCAAAGCAAACATAACGTGGAGCGCGTCTTCCCATAGGGATGTGTTGGGGGAGGGGAAACCCAACCGGAACAAAAATAATATTTAAACAATACAAAAGCACAAAAAGTACAAAAAAATGCCAACAATCTCCCAACCTTTTCCACACCATTTGGGGACCTTATCCAAGGTCCATTTTGTTGTGCAGGACTACATTTCCCAGAAATCTTAGCTTCCCCCCACCTCACCCAAAGTTAGAATGCAGTGTTTACTGCTCTGAAGGTGGCATCATCATCATTGGATACAGTCCCCTAATGGCGTGGAAAAGGTAGGGAGATTGCTCCATTGCTTTTGTGGGGCTGAGGGGCGATCATATCCCGGAAATCAGTCATAACTGGGGGAATTTTTTTTTTAAATTAAATGTGATGTTGTAAGCTGTGGCAAATATAACCCAGGGCAGTTGTATGCCAGGTTTTTACTGTACAGTGGAACCTCGGTTAACTTAATTAATGCGTTCTCCAGGATGTTTCTTATAACAAAAATTACTTTAACCAAATTTTCCATAGGAATGCATTGAATAAAATTTCCCATAGGAATGCAATAAAACCCAAAATACATTAACTGAAATGTGGTTTCCAATAGGAATGTCCTGAAAAACAATTAATCTGTTCCAAAAACTTCTGTAAATCAAGCCATTATTTTCTATCAATTTCATTTTGTTATGTAATTTTTATGTTAACTGAGCTGTTTGTTAACCAAGGTTCTGCTGTGCTAGAATTGAGCTTATAGCTCCTCCACAGAAGAACCAACACTGAGTTTCCTTTCAATCTCTCTTTTTTCAGCAACTTGTATTAGAGAACTGAGGATATTCTTATTCTTTCAGGTCTTCATCCTCAGAAAGTCAGCCTCTTTTACTTTCCTATACATAGAGATATCAAAAATCTCTTCTGTGGAGAGCTGCTGGATCTGTGCAGCTTAATATCTGAAAGACTAAAGCTTTTGAACTCATTGTTGCAGTGAAACTTCTGAACTGGGTTTAAAGGACGGGGTCCAAAGTTGCTCACCAGGCTATATTTTCATTTCAGAGTTAGAACAAATGCTGTAAAACATCGGAGGTCCTCTAATTAAGAAGTAACCAGAGAGTATTAAAAATATTAGTTACATTGTCAATGATGTCACAAGTCATATACAGTACAGATTGCATGTGACAATTTTTGATGGCCCTTCATTTAGTGAAGAAGTGAATTATTTATAGATGCTCTTATGGCATCCATTTTCCAAATGGAAATTGAGAATATAATGGGATTTAATATTATTAATATGTAATAATAAATGGCAATTTAAGGAAAGATCAGTTATAAAATATACCTTCATGTTATAAATTGCACTCCCGCAGTTCATTGCCTCCCCATTTTTGTTTTTAAGAAAGACACGACAATTTTTTTTTAAAAAAAATAATTTGGTTAATAGAAATCAATCATTCACTGTGGACAATGTATGTAGATCTGAAATGACACCTTCAATGTACCTGTCTCAGGATATGCATGGGTGGCAGCTCACATTTAATGTTGTGCAGAATGGGTTGTCATCAAGTGCCTTCCTGATATAGTGAGTAACATTTTAGCCAGTTGGGAAAGATGTATGTAAGTAGGCATTTCTTTCTTTGTGAGCCTGTGGGATTTTGTTGTCCTTATTAGTTCAGTGTATTTGTACTTGCTGTTATTGTCCAGTGTTTGTTTTTATAAAGTTGCATGAACTATGGTGAGAGCCTGTGTAGATGAAAGGCAGCTTGTAAATCTTGAAAACAAATGAATGAATATTGTACAGAACCATATTTTCTATAGGATGTTCCCAATACTACCAATAACAATTGATTATTCTCAATTATAAATAGCATTGAGAAATGGGGTGAAAAATCCTTATCTAACCAAAATGGCAGAAGCCATCCACAGTACAAGTGCAAAAGAACTACTTTACAAAGAAAGGCCCTGTGGACCAATGAAGTTTGAGCATTCTCGCTGACTACAGAACGCTTGTGGAGCTAAAAGAGGGAAACTGGGCACCAGGGATGGAATGAATTTGCTGGCTGGAATTTTGTAGGGAACAATTCTGTATGCCAGGGATTCCCAACTTAAGGCCCATGGGCTGGATCTGGCTTGTGGCACCATTTTATGAGGCCCTCCACCCCTCCAAGGGCATTTGAGAAATAAAATGTCCACCACTTTGAAGCTGTTGAAACAAAATGGCCACCCCATCATGCAGGCAGTGCAAAATGGCCATCTGGCCCTTGAAGCTGAGAGAGCATGACCCGGCCCCTGGCTTGAAAAGGTTGGGAACCCTTTCTGTATGCCAATCTTTTTGCTCTCTGCGGACCTTATGAGAAATGGAATGGGATATCTGGGAAGAAAACTTGATCAACCAGCCTGGGTTCTGAAGAAGAGGATTCCATTCTTCAGGTTTCACTTGTTATTGCCTTTGGTTCACCAGAAACTTAATAAGAACAAGGATGGTGAGGATGACAACAATGATGACAATGAAAATGTAAACAATGATGGTGGAGATTTCTTCTTTCAGGACTAAGGTATGCAACCAGCAAATGGGTATGTCAACAGACGGAGCACTTTCAGGTAGCTATATTTTTGTCTTTTATATGGGGCAAGATCTGACTTATTTCAGTATAGCCAGCTTTATGGCCACTTAGATGGGTTGTGTGAGAGAGAGACGTCAATCAGGAACATTAGTTGCTTTCTGTTGCTCCTTATCCTGGATTTTGCTGTAAGAGGGCTCATACTGAAATTAGTTGTGGTGTAAACTCTGTGGCCCCGGCATGTCCATCTAACATTTTAAAAACTGTGCCCTTTTGAGGGGTCAGATCCCCCCCTCTGTTTTCTACACAGAATAGAGAAAATGGAAAAGAACATAGGGAGAGCTGCAGGCAGTGACAAGGCACTAAAACATAATGGGCCCCGATCTTGAGGTGGTGTAAATCAATGCAGCTCCAGTGCTGTCAGTTGAGGATCTAGCTCAGGAGGTCAAATTGAGCATACCAGACCTCTTGACCTCCCTAGATAAATCTCTCCAAAAACTCCTTCCCTTCTTTACTCAGCTCTGAAACCCAGAGAGAGGGATACAGTTTGCAAGCAAATTCCCCTGAAGGCAATTCTGCTGTTTCCTGTACTGTAGTCCAATTTTTCTGTCCTCTTGGGTGGTAAAACGACAAGGAAGTAATAGAACACGCTAAACTTTGCTGGCGCATGAATTGAAGCCGGGGAAGCTCTGAAGGAAATGGATGCATCCTGAGTCTTTATTATTGCTAGTAGCATAGGCTTCAGTGCACTCCCCCTTCTAATGTGAAGTGAAGTCTACTCTGTTTTTCTGCCTCCAGATACTTTGCAAGAATGGTTGATACAGAATGACGTGCATTTTACCTGGCAGTCAGGAGTGTTTCTTTAATGCTGGATACGGTTTTGAATCCTGCAAGATGCTGAATGCTGATGCTGAGCATGCTAATAAGTGCCCTCTGCTCTCGCAGCAGCCATTAGGAATGGAGAGGGCTTTCAACACATGGCAGAATTGTCCTCAGAGCAATATGTCAATTGCTTTGAGGAAACAGAACAAAAGAGGCAGGGCAGTGGGGTGGGGTGGAACCCTGTTGGATTTGTAGCTAACTTAGTTATACAGTAGAGATTCATCTCAGTAAAATAACAATGAGATTGAAAGGCCTGGTTCCTCCAAAGAGTACCAAGCTGGCTCTACCATAAGCAGAATAAGGAAGCCACCATAGGTGGCTGATGCTGGTGTGTGTGCGTGTGTGTGTGCGCGTGCGCATGCACACGTGCACATACTTCCCATCCGACATACTTCCCTCTAGTCGAAGATGGTCTGTTCTGCCTTATCTCCCAAAAGGTTTGCTGTCCTATGAGGTGCCCCATTAGCAACATTCAGTGAAGATGCAATTACCATATTTCTGAATGTGAACTAGAGCTGGATGATCTGGGCTTTTTTTCTTTAGGGAGCAACATGTAGGAATATGTGTGAAGACAGAACTATGCTTGGCACTTGATCTGTCCACCTCAGCTGAAACTTTTCTCAATAACTGACCTTCTCTTTTTGTTTTAGCACAACAGCTGCTCAAAGCTGTTTCCTATTGAGGCAAAGCATAAAATGATGCCCTGTCCCATATAAAGAAGCTGATTGAACTGGCACCATTTGTATCATATTTCAGTGTGTTCTATTGCACTTGAGTTATCATCCAGATTAAGATCTCTCTGTCTGTCTGTCTGTCTGTCTGTCTGTCTGTCTGTCTGTCTGTCTCTCTCTCTCTCTCTCTCTCTCTATCTATCCTTTGCCCATCTGACTAAAACAGCCACTCCAACCAAATACTGTACAAGCATTAAAAGATAATGAAAATATAATAATAAACATATAATAATAAAACAGAACAAACCAAAGAGTACAGATGGCAATAACAAACTAAAAGACAACCCAAGGTCTGGACTAATAATAATTTTGTGTCAGAGATTACTCTGGGTTGAAAGGATTTTTGCTGGAGAAACTCCACTCAGGGGATGCCCAAATGGGGTTCCTTTCATGTCCCCAAGTGCAGCCCTCAGGTATTGAAACCCAATCTTCCAGTCTCCAGCTCAGCATCTTAACCACTAAGCCACAAGATGAGCTGCATGTCTGGACTAAGAAGGAGGTAGCACATCAGTGAAAGCTTCCATAAACAAATTTGCCTTTACTAGCTTGTGATAAAGCTGTATAGAGGGGACCAAGTGCACACTTGATGGCAAAGCATTCTAAGCTGATGGTATCACTGTCGAGCATGCCCAATTCCCTGTCATAGCCTTCTGGGCCTTTCTCAGGGTGGTCTCTTGCAGCCCTAATGTCATGGGGCTGATTTAACTGGGGTAGATGCTCTGATAGGTATTGAGGTCTCAAACTGTACAGGGCCTTATATGTCAAAACTAATAACTTGAATCAGGCACAGAAGCTTATAGGCAACCAATGCAGGTAGGCCAAGAACAAAGATGTGGTCAAACATCTGCCCTCCCTGATACCAGCTTCTGTACCATCCTTAAGGGCACCCCACATAGAGAGCATTACAGTAATTTGAGATTTACAAGACATGCACAAGTATCAACAGGGACTTCCTGTTCAGAAATGGGTGAAATTGGGCAATCTGCCAAGAAAAGGTTGCACTGGCCATGACAGATATTTGCCTCTTCAGATAAGCAACTGGCTCCAGTATCATGCCCAGATTCCAAACCTGGCCTTTCAGGGTGAGTGTAATCCAGACAAGGCTGATTTGCCCACAACCTGTCAGGAAACCCATGTAATAGCAATATCCCCAAGCTGAATCTTGTTCAACCTCATCCAGTCTATTATCATGGCCAGGCATCAGTCAAGAATCTGGACAGCTTCCTTTATTGACAATATAAAAGAAGGATAAAGTTATGTGTCATCAGCATATTGATAACAATGTGCTCCAAATCTCTGAATGACCTTCTTCAGTGACTTCATATAGTTGCTGAAAAGCATCAGGGAGATACTTGACCTTGTGGGACCTCATACATTTTAACCCACAGTGCTGATCATGACTCCCTCAGTTGTACTATCTGGACATGGTCAGAGAGAAAAGAATGCATCCAGTGTAAAACCTGGCTCCCAATTCCCAAATTCACTAACCTGTCCAGAAGGGTACCATAGTCATTTGTATGAAAGGCTGCTAAGAGATCCAGAATAACTAGCAGAGTTGTCTGTCGCCAGGTTAGGTTTCATAAGAGATGGACATATGGCAATCTCCTTCAAACAGGAAAGTGTATGACTGAGTAGCTGATGCCACTACAGTACAATTACCTTACAAACACTGATATTTGTCCTGAAGAATTTTTATCAGGAAGAAATTATCAAACACCAAAAACTCGTAGTGATAATAATAAATAATAAAAACCTAACATTTTATATCACATTTTAAAAGGATCACATGTGTTACTGGGTTTTTTTAATCACACAAGTTTCTATTGTTGTTACTGATGCTCTGACAGCAAAAGTAATTTGTTATGTTATATGTTATTAACATTGCATTGCTGTTACAGGCAGGCCTTGGAATATGTATGGAAATATGTACTTATTTATTTAAAGTATTTTACCCTACCCTTCTCCAGAAAGGAGCCATTTTCTCTCTTTGAATGTCCAGTTCTGATATTGTATGTTGGAAATACATATAAAAATTACAAAAGAGAAATCCAGAAGAAAGCTTTCCTTGTCACTTAGAATTTATAAAAGAATAGTATTAAAAACTGAAAATGCCCTATTAACATTCCTTTTTAAAATACCTTAGGTAAAGGTTGCCCTTGCTCAAAAGCCAGTCGTATTTGACTCTAAGGTTTGGTGCTCATCTCTGTTTATATCCAAAGAGGTAGCGCTGTCTGCATCTGAAGTCATTTCCATGGACATGTGGCCAGCATGACTAGTAGACACAGGAGTGTATGGAACATGGTTTACCTTCCCACCAAAGTGGTACCTATTTATCTACTTGCAATTTCTTGCTTTCAAACTGCTAGATTGGCAGGAGTTGGGACAGAGACGGGAGTATTCACTCGGGTCACAAACTGCTGACCTGCCAACCTTCCAGTTGTCAAGTTCAGTGTCTTAACCACTAAGCTCCCATAGTCTTTAGAATCCCTTAAAAAGTAAGTTTTGAAAGTAACTAGCTCCTACTTGTTACACCTAAGTGGCATATATATCTGTTATTGCACTTAAAAGGCATTATGTAATTGTATCAGTTACCTAATTATGGTTAATTGTGTTATTTTACCAGTTACTTCTATATTACTGAGATGGACTGACCTACCCGAGAGCACCTGGTGAGTTCATAGCAAGTTACAAAATATGAACATAATCTTTTCACATTAAAAAACACCCTTTAATATAAAGAGCTTAGCACTGTGTCCGATCTCTCTTACTGGAAACACACTGTGCTTCATAATCTGGAGATGAGACACTTTTCAAGCAGTTAAATTGTCTTTATTTTTCTAAAAGGCTGTCTTCTTCTTCTTCTTCTTTTTTAAAGATGATTCCTGGCATTACACAACATATTTGAAGTAAATATAACATAGATATGAACAGGTAAATTAAGGAAAATTATTTCATCAACAGATGCCTGCTGGGTTGAGGGGCAAAGAATTGACCCTATTTCATGAAATTGTAATATGAGAGCCATTGTTAAGAAGGTTTACTTTTATTGTCTTTCTGTCTTCTGTTTTCTCCCTCCCAGAGCAGGATGTGAATATCTCTGGTGGATGGAGGTTAGCTAAGTAAGTCATGCATAGATGGAATTTATTAAGTTTGCACGGTAGTGACAGCTGTGAGTGGGAACAGTAACTTTGAGTGTGCCAAGGGCTTGGAGGGAAAGAATTTTCATATGTGTGTCTTAAAGGAAAACTGTGGTGTAATTATGAGAGCTGTTCTAACCACTGCATCCAATTACAGAGGGAATTCACTAAATATGATTTTAAAATTGTAATAATTTGACAGAAGGCTGCCATTTTGAGTCTCAGGAGGCAGATTAGGACAGAGAAAAGTCAAGTTTCATTAAGAGCCACTGGAAATCAAACAATTTAAGGTACATTTGTTTAATTAGAGACAGATATAACTCTACATTACAAAAAAAAAGCTTTAAGGATACTATAAAAAGGCTTATATGACTTCTGCAAAAAATCTCTCCAAAGTATTTCTGAAATATTTGATTGTTGCAAAAGATACCCCTCTATTAAACTCTGTCTAAACCGTAAATTCCATTAAACCCAAGAGGATAGCTATATTAGTTTAAAAGTTTTGTTTCTTTAATAAAAGGGGAAAAGGTGTAACATTTTAAAAGTTATCCCATGCATGAGATTTGATCCAGCAACATTCTTCTGCATAGCCATCTGAATCAGGGTGTACACACATATACATTTTGCTGTTCAAAAGGTTAAGACTACATGATCTATTATTATTTTTTACATACAGAGGATCATTAGCATGACAGTTGTATTTCGAGTTCGCAAACATTATTTTTGGAACGGCAAGTACCACAATCTCCAGCTGGCATAGCCATGGATCACTGGGGATTCTAGAACTTGTAGCCCCAAAGAGTGAAGTTACCAAACTTTGTTTGAATCTTTTCTTAAAAAATGGCGATCAGTCAAAGTATTCCCCACTCTACCTGAGGGCTACAGGCTAAATCTGGAAATGGCGGGTTTGGGGTGGGTGGGGATTTCTTGCTGGTTTCTCCTGAATTCTGGAGCAACCTACCAATGGAGCCTAAGCAGACCTCTTCCCTCCTGTCCTTCCACTAGCACATAAAGACTTATTAATGTGGAGGCAAGCTTTTGGCAACTGAATGGCTGCTGGTAATGCGATTGGTTAACACTGAATGTTTTATGTCAGTGTACTTAACGATATCTTTTAAATTGTTCTTTACATTTAATTCTGTTCAATGCTTGATCTTGTTTTAAGTTTTTACTTATCATTTTATTCAAGATTATTTTGATGTGCTTTGAGTTGCATTTGTGGGGATACCTGTGGGGTATAGAAACAGTCAAACAAACAGACAATATTTCATCCAAAACCTGGACAGGCTCAGCCTCCCAGGTTTTGCCATCTGGATTTAACAAGACATTTCCTTCTCTCTTTTATCAGATACTTTTCCGAAGGGATCCCATTCATCTAACTTAACCACATCTTGTTTTGGAGAGCTTATGACAAGGAAGTCAATTACTTCTGATTTTGTTAAGCTCTTAGGTGGTATCTTCTAATTTTCACCTTTTCTAGGACTTTTCCTGCACTGTAAAATTTAACATGAAGCATTCCTTTTTCTCTCTTTCTAGTTGTGAGAATATATGGGAGATGTTCTCTTGATGTGTGGGGAGTTCCAATTAGATGAAACCATGCTTCTGAGGAAACCCACATGAAGCATTAGAAACAGGGGAGAGAATGGTGCAAAAATGTTTTCTCCATAAGCATTATTTGTCATTCCGGTGGCGGTGAAAACATGTGGAAAGCATGCCAAGGTATCTCTTTTGACAAGAAATAAAACTACCACTCCTACTAATACAGCCTGGGGGGCTGGGTTGGATTACAAATTATCATGGCATTTTTGCACCATAATAGAGTTCAAAAAACATAGATGACATTAATTACTTCCTAGTATGTCTATAGGAACTGCAGTGGCTTAGTGGTTAAGATGCTGAACTTGATAACTGGAAGGTCGACAGGTTTGAGACCCAAGTACTGCGTGATGGAATGAGCTCCTGTCTCTGTCCCAGCCCCTGCCAACCTAGCAGTTCAAAAGCAAGAGTTTGCAAGTAGATAAATAGATACCTTTGGTGGGAAGGTAAACAGTGTTTTGTGCACTCTGGTGTCTTGGCATGCCTGCCACATGTCCACAGGAATGTCTGCAGATGTAGACATTGCTGGCTCTTTGGCTATAAACAGAGATGAGCACTGAACCCTAGAGACAAATATGACTGGCTTTCAAACAAGAGCAACCTTTGCTTAATATATCTATGGATGTGCATTTGCCAAAAATTCCTATAACTGGCCAGTATGAATAGGGGAATGCAGATTTATATTTTTGGACAACAAATTTCTAGAATTTCCCATGCTGTTGGTTTTTGCCTGGTGAATTCTGGGAACTACAGTCCAAAATTCCAAAACTGACAACTTTAATAGAGAGGCAAAATTATATTAAGACCTGTAGTGAACCACTGCTTATTATTTCTTTGTTAAAGAAATGGTGGTAGCCACCACTACAGTCACTAACCCTTCTCCATATAGAGAGCGAATGTGGTACATTGGTTAAAGATCTGGACTGGGACTTGGAAGTCAATGTTAAAGTTCCCTGTAAACCATAAAACTTGCTGACTGATTTTGGGTCCATCATTTAGCGTGATCTAGCTCAGAGGTTAGATTTGAGGAGAAAATTGGAGAAAGGCCATGGGTACTGCCTTGAGCTTGTTGGAGGGAAGACATGCTTAGAAAAGTGACCTTTTAAGACAACAGATGGCAGAATTTTTATATACCATAGCCATTAGCTATGTTGACTGGAAGAATTTGGGGTTTGCAGTCTAAATAAATAAGAAGTTGACGACACGTAGAATTAGGAGCATGCTCTGTAAATCAAGAAATCCTTTCTTCAAATTAGGGGATTGTACCAAACACCATTTCCCCTCCAAGTCTACTTTGGTGCTTTGGACTGGTTCAATGTGGAGTGCTTGAGATATGTTGTTGAGTCCAGAGGGGAGCCTAATCTCAGAAAATATGAGACTTTTTGTCTTTCCTCATGTGGATAAAGAAACAAATGGCTAAAATTGTTTTATTCTTGGAGGGAGCCAGGTTAATTTCCCAGGCATACTATGCATTTATGAATGGGTAAAGGTTACCAGTTTCAGACAAATAGGGATAGAAATTGTTGTATGTGACATCTTTGAATTATGACTTGTCTTTTTAAAAAGGATACCTATACAGTTTTTATATTTCTTGTAATAAATTTGTTAAATTTGCAGGTACACTGCTCTGATGAAAGTTATGCCATACAGACAGACAGACACAAGGCAGCCTTACTTGAGGGGTGGGGAGGTAAAATGAATTTGTTTCCATCCATCATCTGTGGGACCATTGTATGAAAATACACGACATACTTAGTAATTTCAAATATATTTTTTTGAACACTGAAAATGTATATAGAAGCTCCTGCTAATTGCTCAGAAATGTATGTTTGGAGGTTTCAACCTCGCTTTCTCAGGTCAAAGAAGAGCAGAACACCAAATGTAGAAATAAATTAGCTTTCTGCGGTGATGGAGAAATGGGGGGAAATGAGCTTAATGAAAGAATGACCAAGAAGTGTAGCTTTTTAATTGTTATTTTGTATGTGTATTTTCATAAAGAGTTTTTTAAAAGAATGGTTGGATAGTTCAGTGGTTTAGTTGTGAGGCTGTGGAGCCAGAGGCTGGGCATTCAGTTTTTTCTTCTGGCAGAAAAACCAGCCTCTATACCCTTGAGTAAGCTTTACAGTCCCAGAACTCCACTAGAAGAAAGGAATGGTAAACCATATTTATGTATTATTTACCTAGAAAACCCTGGAAAGAGTCACCTTTAGCTAGAATTGATTTGAAGGCACACAATTATTATTACAGTAAAACCTCACATAAAGAGCGCCTCGCTTAGAAACTAACTTGCTTAAAGAGCAGAATTTTCTCTGAATGGTCGCCTCGTTTAACAACTAAAGCCAACCAAAAACTCACTTAACAACTAAATTGAGGTTTGTAATCTCCCCCGCCAGAAGTCACAATTGGTCATTTACAATGGTATTTCACTTAAAGAGCAAACTCGCTTAAAGAGCAATCCCGTGGAACGCATTATGCTCTTTAAGCGATTCTTTAAGTGAAGAATGTATAAGCAGATAGTGATAACTATATACCATGTGACTCTTTGATAAAATTAAACAGTGTTACCTGCTGGAATGCGAGGATGTATCAACTGTAGAAATATGGTACATCCAGTGGTGGGCATCAGCAGGTTTGGACCAGTTCGCCAGAACTGTTAGCAGAAATTCTGGCTGGCCCTGCCCACCCAAGTTTTGAAATAAAGTAGTCCTAATTCGGATGTAATGCCACGCCCACCATACCATGCCCACAGTGTGGTAGTAAATTTTTTTGGCACACACCACTGGGTACATCAGACTTGAGACTGCAATTTTTTTCCTTATTGGTGCCATACTTCAATCATTTATAAAATGGGCTGCCTTTCAAAATGAGTCTAAATAGAAAGGTATGATTGAAATCATATGAATAAAGACTCACACACTACTGAGTGAGGGATAATTAAATGGAAATGCCCCGATTCATGCTGTCTGTATGAGCAAAATCATTTAGGCTTTATCAGAATATGTGTTCTTGCTCCAATTAAATTATGTTTTTCACATAATGCTGGCTTGAGGGTTGTCTTGTGCGGCTTTTAATGTACTTCCTCTTAATTTCTGGATAATGTAGTGCTGACAATCACTGAAGACAATGTAGCTGATAGGGCAGACTTTTTTTTCCCTCCAGAAGAAATGTTTTTGTAGCATATCCCAGTGACACTTCCCTCAGATGAATGTCTTCCTCAGAACTTGATTAATGTAATGCAATAAAAGAGATGTGCACTAAGGTGTCTGAACATGTCTTGTTAAGTGTGTTTGATTCATTATATGTAGTTCTTAGTTCCTTTCTTTTTCTTCAGTTCATTTTTTAACATTTCAATAATATATCTATAAATATGAAAAATCTGGCACTTCCAAAGTCCCTGACATATATGGCGACTAATTCATGGCTCTAAAAATGTATCTTTCAACTTGTCATTTAAAATGTTGTACATTTTATTGCTGCAAGTAACCTGTGTTAGAAATTAAATGTTGAACTTTAGCAAGGAAATAAATAAAATGGCTGACAGAGAGGCTATATGGGAAGATACCTGGCTGTATCTTTGTATAAAATAAACATTTCTGATTTTCTTTGGGAAAAAAATAGTTGATTTTTGGGACTTATCAGTTATTTGATGAGGCACTAAATAAATAGAAACCCTTGAGATTCAAAGTGGAAACTGCACTTAAAATAAAATTATTAATAACATACCAACATCCATATACAGGACACTTGGACTGTGGGTTATCTTGTACTATAGCAACATGTAGTTTATTCTGTTTATCTGGTTCCATGTAACTGCAAGAGTAGAGCTTCCTAACTATAGTTTTGTGAGTGGTATGTTACTCATTGTGGTTTTTTTTAAAAAAAGTTGTTATCAAATTTCCTGTGGGGCTGTGGTGACTCAATGGTTAAGAAGCTCGCTTTGTTAGCTGGAAGGCCAGGAAGTTGGCAGTTTGAGACCTAGGTACTGCATGATGAATTGAGCTCCTGTCTTCATCCCAGCTCCTGCCAACCTAGCAGTTTGAAAGCAAGAAATTGCAAGTAGATAATTAGGGACCATTTGAGTGGGAAAAGATCTTGGGGACATGAAAGGAGCCTCATTCAGGCATCTCTTGAGTGGAGTTCCTCCAGCAAAAATCCTTTCAACTCAGAATAATTTCTGACACAAAGTTATGGTGATGATTGATGATGTGGTTCTCAATCAAGGACTGGAATAAAATTAACAGTTCAAGCCCTAACCAAGTACCTAAGAACTCTTAAGGTAACATCTGAGTATATATGCAGTTCCTAGTAGAGTAGTTTTTTTTTTGAGAGTTAGGATATTTAAGTCTAGTAAGTTCAAAATTTCCAAATATCTAGGGAGTTTTTTAGGTATTGCTCCAAAGGCTCTGATCACTGTGGGGGAAACAACAGATTTCTTTCTCCATAGACGCTCGACTTCAATTTGCAAATCACAATATTTTGTGATTTTCTCCAGTTGTTTGTCTTCAATTCATGCATCTCCTGGTTTAGCAATGTCAACAAACCAGACCTTCTTTTCCACAATACTTATATATTGTGAGGCAATTGTCTAGCTGATTGAATTTTAAAATCCCACAGGATCTTGACTCTCTCAAGTTCCTCTACTTGATGTTCCCAATGATTCTTTCTGCGTTGAAATCCAAACTTCTGGCAAGTTTCCAATGGATAATTTTTGCAACCCTGTTATGGTATATTGCAAATAATCAATCTGTGAAATTTTGCTGCATCCACTGATCAGATGGTCTACTGTTTCATCCTTTTCATTACAAAGTCAGCATTTGCTATTGTTGGATACGTGCTGTATTTTTGTCTTCATGCATTTTGTTGGAAAAACTTGTTCCTGAGCTGCCCAGATAAATCCTTCCATTTCCTTCTTCAAAACTCCTGCTCTTAACCATCCCTATGTCAGCTTTGGGCCAGCCTCACCTTCTATGTTTTTCAAATATTGACCATGCATAGGCTTGTTTTTCCAGCTTGCAGCTCAATTTTCTATCCTTTCCTTTCTGTATTCAGCTTTCTTCTTCACTGTTGTCAAAAATCTTTCTTTGTTCACTTCCTGAAGCATAGGTTCTTCACTTTTCTTAATGTAGTCATTCAAGCTATGCTTTTCTTCCTCTACTGTCTGTTTCACCTGTAGGAGTCCTCTACCACCCTCAGCTCTTGGTAAGTACAAAGGATCAATATCACTTTTTGGATGCAGAGCATGATGCATAGTCATTAGCTTCCTTGCTTTTCGGTCAAGGTTGTCTAATTCCATTTGGGTCCAATCAATTATTCCAGCTGAATATCATATAACAGGCACTGTCCAGGTATTAATTGCTTTTCTGACATTGCCTCAATTCAGTTTTGACCTCAATGTCTTCCGGACCCATTTTATGTATTTTGTAGTAGTTATTTTGACTTGATTGTGTACTAGGTCAGAAGCTTCCGGAACTCCCAGGTCTTGTATCCCTCTTCTGATGTTATTGCTTTAATACATTATTCATTATCTAACTGAAATCCATCTCCTTTGACAATTTTGCTTGCCTTAACAATAATTGCTGCACACTTGTCAATTCCAAATTGCATTCTGATGTCATTACTAAATTTCTCTGTAGTTTCCAGCAGAGTATTTAACTCAGTTCTTGCCTTTCTAAACAATTTTAAATCATTCATATAGCGCAAATATGAAATATTCAGCCCTTTCTTAGCCAATTCATATCCACAGTTTGTTCTGTTTAGAATAATTGTCAGCAGTGCCATTGATAACACAAATAGCAAAGGTGATAGACCTTGAAAAAGTTCATACTTTATTTCAACTTCATCAAATTCTTCTCTACTAGCCATTAACTTTATACACCATAGCTTTTATTATTATTATTATTATTATTATTATTATTATTATTATTATTATTATTATTATTATTATTATTATTATTATTATTATTATTATTATTATTATTATTATTATTATTATTATTCACCACCGCGGCTGTTGTTGTTGCCGCTGCCCTCATTGTTGGCGGCAGCAATGTCATCATCGTTGTCATCACATTTCCTACATTTTGGGATATCTGAGTAGAGTGACAAGTTTCCATCTGTTTTATTAGGAAATTGCATGAATAAAGTTTGAGTGTCCCTCACTGATATCATAACTATGTTCAGCCAATTGACCAGTGCAGAAAGCTATACAGTCAAACCTTGCATAATGAGTGTTTCACTTAGCGAAAAAGTCACATAACGAGCAAGTTTTTCGCTAAGCAGTCTGACTCACATAACAAATTTTTCACTATGCGAGTCGGACTTTTCCCTATGGAAAAACTCACATAACGAGCGTTTCTATGGGAAAAACTTGCATAGCGATTTTTTTCGCTATGCAAGTTTTCCCCATAGAAATGCTCATTATGCAAGTTTTTCCATAGGGAAAAGTCCGACTCGCATAGCAAAAAATTTGTTATGTGAGTCAGACTTGCATAGCGAATTTTTCGCATAGCAAGCAACCTCGCAGAATGAATTAAAAATGTTATGTGAGGTATGACTGTACTTTCAGTCCAAATGAGTTTATTTATCCTTGCAGAAACCAGACCAGAGATCAAATTGGGTTGCCTGGTCAGCACCGCATTCTCATCACTGTGTGTCTCCTGGTTGGCTGAGATGAATTTACAGAAGAAAACTAAGCACTAAGAGAGATGGTTCTCCAGCAGGAGGATGTCTTTAGGAAAAACAACCGCAACAACAACCCAGAAATTTCTTGATAGTTAAAATCCCTGCCCATGGACCTGTTTTTTCTTTTGAAAGGAATATTTTCAGTGTCCAAATTATTCTAATTCAAAAAACCTTATTGTAGGAGGGAAAGCAGCTGACTGCATCTATCCTTAGCTGAGAGGCAAATATAATATCACATGCTGGAAGGATTCAAGTTTATTTTTATCTCAGAATTCCTCTAATAAAATAAGCACCAGTGTTTTTTCTTCTGAGTAAAAAAGAAACAGTTCTTCAGATTATAATAAGGCCTTCAAGAAAGCCAAAAGTTCCAAGCGAAGAGTATGACATCTCAGTAAGATTCCAAATGTATCTTTGTTAGCCAATTGCAAATTTCACTAATAAGCTGCCTTGCTTTTTATAAGAGAGAAAGATCATTTAGATATTTAATATCACATGACTTTGTATTGGCATTTTTGTATATACAGTGGAACCCTGTATAACGAGTGCTTCATATAACAAATGCTTCATATAATGAAGCATTTTTGCACTACTGTATTGGCGATACCCCACATATCGAAAAAAAAAATTCATTATACTGGCTATACCCTGTATAACGAACATATTTTTTTTGTTATGCAGGGTATCGCCAATAGCAATTTGCATAACAAAAAAAATCATATAAACAACAGCTCTGTGGAACAGAGCTTTTTTGTTATACAGGGTTCCACTGTATACACAATATTACTGCTGTGAAAGTATAAGGGCACAGATTCTGAAAAACCTTAAAAACATGTATGGTTTCTTTTTTCATATTAGAGCATTGCACTGTTAAAGTTATGGATGATTGAGTTAGATCCATATAGGTAAAATTCTACGTCCTTATATGTAAAATATCAAGAACATGCAAAACAAATTAAAATAAAATAGTTAGACTGGTTTTGACCAGAAGCAGTCTACTTCAAAAGTGCTATCTTGGCCATTTACATATGGGAGGGCACAACTGAAATGATTTCCAGATGTCCAACCAAAACCTTGTCCTGGTGGGAGGCAATCTTCAGCATCCATCCATTTGACAAGTCATGTTGGTTTTTCCCTCTCTTATGATTTAATCAGTGCTTGAAATGCATGCAGGAATCTCTTCCTCAATTTTAGCCATTGTTTAGGAGGTTGGTGTCCATGAACTGGATTACTTGGTTCTTATTACCTTATTTTGTTCATTACCTGGCAGAATGTCTTCCCTTTGGAACATCAGCCTACATCACTCATTCCTCCCAGACAGTGCAACTCCAGATGCTGACCCCAAGATTAACAAGAAAGGCCATGACTCGGAGAAAAGCTTTCTTGATGGTGGCACCAGCTTTGTGGAACTCTCTTTTGGTTGAGCTGTGCCAGGTTCCATCTTTGCCTATATTTTAAAAAAGACAACTAAAATCATTCCTTTTTAAAGAGGTTTTAAGAATATATTGCCAATGGCTGAGTATTAGCTATTTTGTTTTTTTCCCCATTGCCAATAGGTTTGTTTGTTTGTTTCTTGCATTTATTATTTATTTTTCATTTTTTTAATGTGTGGGCATTATTTTGCTTTCTTGATATTTTTAATTTTATTCAATTTATCTACATCATTTTTAAATTATTGTAAAGATTTTTATTATTGTGTTGTAGACCACCTAGAGTGGGGAAATATCCCGGATGGGCCGGTATAAATGTAATAATGTGTTCATTGTTTTATTGTTTGAATTTATTTATTGGGATTTATTGTGTTTTTGATATTTTGTGATGTTCTGCGATACCGTGTTAGCCGCCCTGAGTCGCTCTGTGAGTAGGGTGGCATACAAGTGGAAACAAATAGATAGATAGATAGATAGATAGATAGATAGATAGATAGATAGATAGATAGATAGATAGATAGATAGATAGATAGATAAAATAGGATCTTTTGATGTGCCTCTAGAGGGGCAGAGCCAGTCAAATGATGGACTTTGTCAGTGAGGGTAGGTGTCAGGTAGCCAATAATGATCATTAGGAGTCACCAGCCAGTAGCCTAAGTATATTATTTCTTTTAGCAGCTTTGTTTGGTGTTTAGACAAAAAAAAAAAGTAATTCAGATTTTTTTAATCAAGGTTTGTTTTTTTATCCAGAGTCATGCCCAAGTACTTTGTTCCAAGTCCATGCCTTCTCAGCCAACTTAGAGTTTCATCTTTGCTTTTTGGTTCTTGAAGTGGAAGGCGCTGACTTGTGTTTTTAGTTTCAATTGCTTGTTTTTATAATACAGTAATACCCCGGATAACGATTGCATTGGACAACGTTAGAATCGGATAACGATGCAAGTTTTTTGGAAAAAACTTGCATCGGATAATGATTCATTAGCATTATCCGAGGCAGTGGTCTCCAGGGGCGGGGGTGGTTTGGGCACACACCTTTCCCCCGACCCTACTGCAGCCGCAGAGATCGCAGGTGTGTGTGGATTGGGTAACCCAATCTACCCCACACCCCAGCAATGACTTCAGGGACAAACCGCGCAGTTTGTCCCTGAAGTCAGGGCTTTTTTTAAGCATTGTTCGATGTATGCATCCAACAACGCTAAAAATCAGGTAACGTCATGACTGGTGGAACCAAGTCATGTTATCCAGGGTTTTATTGTACAGTATAAGGAAAGATGGTCTACAACAGAGGTTAGAGCAGTGTTTCCCAACCTTTGGTTTTTGGATAATTCCCAGAAGCCTATGTCAGTTCCCCAATGTACTGACTTAGCCAATGTACTGACTTAGGCTTTGGGGAATTGAAGTCCTCCTGTGCGGTGTGGGACCCACATTGGGAACCACTGAATTAGGTGGTGCTTGATTGGCTCAAACGTTTCCCCTGAACTGCCAAAGCAAGATTATCAACACCGATTAAACTCCTGGAGTATGGGAACGTCTGTTTATTATTTGTGTAAATGTTAAAAAGTAATGGTGCCAGCACTTTACTCTGTGGGAGACCATTCCTTTGATTCCTCCTTCTACTTTGCCTTCCTCGACATTCAACAAAAATCTTTGATTTTGAAATGGAATGGCAACCATTTCTGTTAGTCCATTATCTTTAGTAAGGGATTGAGCTTTTTGAAATAGACAGTGTCATATGCTGCTGTAAGGCCAATGAACACTGCTCCGATAATTTTATATGTTCCAAAACGATCCTCTATATGTTGCTTTAGATTTAAAATTTGAGCTGTACAGCTGTTGTCAGGTCAAGCGCCTGCCTCTTCTGGAATTAGAGGTTCAATTTTAAGGGCTATATGATTTTTATTTATTTATTCGTATTTCTTCACTGCCCTTCTCACCGAAGTGACTCAGGGTGGTTTACAAGTAATTAAAAAAAACATGACAATAAGATACAAACACTACCTAAAAACCTTAAAACTGTTAAAATTTAAATCTAAAAAAGATTAAAAACACCAAATGCTACACCTTACTAATTAAAAAAATAGATGGAGAGAGGGGCTCAGATCATCCAGCCTGCTGGGGTCATTATACCTTTAATATCATTTGTTCAAATACATTGTATAAGTGACATAGTAAGGAGACAGGCCTGTAGCTTTGGGGACCTGATGGTTCCTTGACTGCTTTCAGTATAACAATTATTTTCAACTTTTGCAATTTTGGAGGGGATTCATTTGCTTAGACAGATGTTATTATAGAGTTGAAGAAGGTATTCTTTTGTAGTTCCCCCAAAAATGTTTAATTTGCTCAATACAGATATCATTAAGCCCTGCTATTTTGCCATTCCTACTTTTTTTTATGGCTTCCTCTAGTTCTCCCAGTATGAAGGCAATAGAAAGTTCATTGGATTGACTCTGAATATCCCTTTTTTGTTTTATTTTATTATGCATTGGTTGGTCTTCCTGTCAGGAGCAGTTGGTGTACTATTTGATTTGGCATTATATTTGTATACATGCATGCAGTATCCTTTTGTTTTGACCATTATTCTGTCTTTTCAGTCTCCAAGATTTCTCACTGTTTCTTGCCATGTAAGCACTGATAATTGTGTCTATCTGTTGAGTTCTTTGTTTCAGCAAAGGTGGAGATCAAATTTCTCCCAGCTTTAATTGCATATTCACTAGAACGTTTTTCATCAAAGTATGTACTGTATCAGTGGAGTGAGATTTTGAGATTGTAGTTCTTGGAATGGAAGCACAAGAACATTCCAAAATAGATGCTACAAACTGATCCTATTTTTCTGATTAAGGGGCAGTCTGAAGCATAGCTACATCTCACATAAAATGGGTCTATACTGAGTGTTTCGGTATTTTGGTATGAATCACCAATGGAAGGAGTTGAAAGTCTCATAAATACAATTGGGCATCGACTGGGCAATGGTCTAGACAGTGGTGGCCAACCTTGGCACTCTAGGTGTTCTTGGACTTCAATTCCCAGAAGCCCAAGTCAGCACACCAGCTGATCAGGGTTTCTGGGAACTGAAATTCAAGAACACCTGGAGTGCCAAGGTTGGCCATCACTGGTCTAGACTCTAATTTGAAGAATATCATTTTAGTGAACATACAATTAAAGCTGAGAGAAATTTGATTTCTACCTTTACTAAACCCATGGTTTCCATTCTTGAATTGCCCCCTTAAAAATCAAACACAACCACCCACCCCCACACCGAGGGCTTCTGTCTCACATTGGGAACCACGGGTCTAGAGCCACTCAATCTTGCTAATCCAGTACTTGCTGATGTCTTGGTAAGGCAACAGTAACTTGCATTGTCTTGGTGCAGCATATTGAGAGGAAAGAAGCAAAGAAGAAACAAAGCTGACCACAGGAAACTCTAGGTGGTTACAAGGGCTTCAGACAAGGTGCACTGAAGGATGGGTGGTGGGTTTGTTGGCATAAAAGAAAACAGAAGTCATGGAGTAAGGGAAAACCACACAAACTAACTGTCAAAGATGTTTTCAAACCATTTAGAGTTTGTAATGGTTAAGAAAGTCAGGATTTGGACTATGTGTTGTGGGCAGAAGTACAAAATCAAAGCAGTCAAGTGAAAGTACAAGATCCAGCTAGAAAAGAAACAGAAGGAGTGAGTTAGCAGGTTCTTACATATAAAGCTTGTTATGTGTGATTTTCTCTAGTACCAGGCCTTTCTTTTCTTCTTTTCAAAAATTTTCTTGTTAAAAACAGTTGAGATATTAAAATAAACATGTGTTGTGTAATGGTTAAACAAATATTCTGTGAGCTAGGACATTCCTAATCAATAATCTGTTCATGAATGTATCTATGAATTGACCTATGAATTAACTAGGTGGTAATTACTCAGTGCTACACAATAATTTTATTGTGTAGTTGCTTCATCTCAAACATGGAATTTTAGGATCAGTCAAGATGGTGCCCTCTATCATATATAATCCTCTTGTGTTTTCCTACCATTTTTTTCATTTAAAAACCCCACAAAGAAACCTGTAAGGAGAGAAAGACATAGTATAGCTGCACAAGACATTTTGATAGGTAGTGTTCAGAGCTTTCCACAGTTGTGGCTGAACTATGGGGATAGTAATGCCAAACTGATTTTTTTAACTTCACAAGATATTTTGCTGTCTGAACGTGATAGTGTATCCACTATCTTCAACTATCAAGGTACTTGGTACCTGAAGCAAATCAAGTATTATTGACGTGTTGCAGGGAGTGAGATCCCTAAAGCATCTCTGCCCTGACCTGGCAGCCAACATACAACATTAACAAACATTTGACCATCTGCTGTCTTTTCATGATATATAAAATATGCTGCCCAAAGCAGTCGCCTGTCTCTGCTTAATAGGAGGGCTGAGCATGAGTTAAGGTCTGATCTATACTTTGAACTGTCATACTGAAATGGCACAGTTCAATATTGACATACACCGCATGGTAGCTTTTGGCAGTTTTCACTAGTTCCCAGTTGCACTCATAAGTATTCTTAATCTTAGAATTTTAGAGCTGGAAAGGACCCTATGGATTATCAAGTCTAGCCCCTGTCAAGAAGGCACAGTGGGGAAGCAAGTTCCTAACCTCTGACTCTGCAGCCAGATATCTAAACCACTGAGCTATCCAGTAGTTCTACCTATAAAGCAGGGGTGCCCAAACTATATCCCAGGGTCCAGATCTGGCCTCCAACACCAATTCATCTGGCCCACAAAGCCCTTGTTGTTCCCGGAAGCAGAAGTAAAACACCCATATGGGCATATTTTACTTCCGCTTCCCGGAGCAACAAGGGCTTTGCAGGCCAACTGAATTGGTGTCAGGGACCAAATCTGGCCTCCATGCCATAGTGACCAGTCCCCTGAACCACGTGACCGGCTCGTGGCCCAAAAAGTTATAAAGGATGAGCTATAATGGATGAACTAGATATTGTATTATGAAACACATGGAACTGGCATTCACCACAGGGAAAGGCATTGGAAAGATGTGAGGCAAGGCCTTAAGAAAGGAATTCTTCCTGAGAGAATGAGAAGCATGACAACAGGATACAATCAGAAGAGCCATGAGACTGAGTCCCAAGAAGGGGAATGATGCTCTGTTAGAAATGACCTGAGTATTTCAGAAGAGGTACTCAGGGGGATGTAACTGGATCCCAATGTTCCTCATCTCCATGCCACAGGAAAAGAAGTTAAACACATCTATTACTGTGCTTGATCTCTGAATAAGGAGGAGATGCATATGAGAACTCTCAGTGTAATCTAGGAATACAATAATGTGTACATGTTATTCCCTAGCTTTACACACAGAAGCATAAGTTCTTATGGTCAAGCAGAATCAGAGCTCACACTGATCATAAATCTTTTTAGTAGCCCTGGGAAATTGATCCTGAGCAGAGAAGACATTTGAAGGCACTCTATAAACTGGAGTCTTATCTATCCTAGGGCTAGCTCAGCCTCTGCTTAACATTGTTAGCTGTTGGCAGTTGGAGCTGGGATACCACAAGTTACACCAAACTACATTTTATGAAAAATTGGAGGAAGTGGAGAAGAAATTGGGTGTGGCATGAGATTCTTCTAGCTCTTACAAATTCTGTTATCTGGCTCTTGCAAGTTCTCTTCTCGGAAGACACAATGGCTAGCGCATGAGAGGAACCAGAGACAGATGTTACAACTAGCCCTTAAAAATGCTTCACCTTGCAGTGAAAGGAGAACAATGTGGGTATCAGACTATCTCCTGTGAGGAAGGCATTCTACAATCTGGGTGCCACTGAAAAGGACTTTTCCCTAGAGTCATGAGCTGTGTAGCATGGAATGGTCTCAGCTCAGACTCTTGGGGAGTTGCTTATCAGTCAGAGCAGGAAATGTCAAAGTTGATGGACAAACTGTCTTATATGAAGTGAGACACCTTCTGACCTTTGGAAGAAAATGTACTCTGGACACAACTAAGTAAGGAAATTCCACCTGCTGGGATGGAAAATTCAGGGGCTGACACATCAAACAGATTCAGAGCACAGTCCAGGTGCTGCTAGCTGAATGAAAACAAGGAGAAGCAACATTTTGCCCCATTCCTGGGCTTTATCTCATTTCCCCAACTATTTACGTCCAATTGCACATTTGAAAAGCAAGCAAGATTGGGATCTGGCACATCTCAGGTCTCTCCGGGTCTGCTCAGAACAAAGATCTAGCCCCTTTCCACCTGTCATAGTTCTGTCATCATAAAAGGGGACATACTTTTCATAAGCATTTTTATTTATTTAGCATATGGCATTTATAGAGGTTAACCAATTATAGATATGCAAGTATACATTCGTTAGAGTAGGGCATCCAAAGGCAAACATCCTCCTTCAAAATTGAATTTTAATCTCTGTCTGACCCCAGAGAAGGAAATTGGATATTTCCTACTACTCCCAGGACATTCTTCCAGGGACAAGAAGACTGCAGCTTTTGAGCTTTTTCATTCACCAGGCTTAAACAGCTTTTAGACACCACTGTTTATGTGAAGTGCTTGAGTGGGATGTAGGAGATGCTAGTGAGGATTTTTTCTGAAAATGGGCAATCTCTCTGCAACATGTTTTGCATTTTGCATTTCACAATAGTGAATGGCCACTGCAATGGGAAGGACAGACTCACATTCTGTGTTGTTTTGGAACACATTGCTCTCAAGATTCCTTTATCTATAAATATGTCTATGATGTCATATGAGACTCTTATTGTCAGAATAATGTTTGGATTCTCTGGCTCTTATTTTAAAAATGGCAGTAGATGACAAAAGATAATGAAATGCCCTTTGAGGACAAGGGATTAAGTTCAGTCCACTTACATCCAAGAAACGGCATCCGTTTAGAAAATGCAAATTGCCAAGTTGAGAAAGAAAGAAGGACAGAAGGGGATTGTGGTGTCTCTTTGCAAGGATGGTAAATACCACTGTTTGAATTAAAATATGATTTTGTAAACTGCTAATTAATTAGAGGGGGGAGAGGAAGAAAGTTTTCTTTGTTGTTTATGTTAGAATGTTAAAATGCAAGACTGTAAGCAAGAAGTTTAAAAAAAGGAAGAAGAGGGTGAGGATTGCATGTTGGAAGCAGAAGGTAAGATTACCACAAGATCCCATTAGAAAAAAGAGAGAATGAATATACAATTTACAAAGTAAGCATTTTGTGTACAGACTGTTTCCTTCCCTGTTTCTTGCTTGGTGCTGAAACAGGAATTGTCATTTGTATTACCAATTCTTGTAATACAAGTGCCATCCACTCAAACTGAAGTTCTCCCCCTGCCCATCTTTGGGATAGATTCAGAGTTTCAGAAGCAAGGAGCACTGGATAGCAATGGCATTTGTTGTTGATTAAGGACTTCTCTAGACCTGTGAGATGCTCTTGATACTATTCTGGAGATGGGATGAAGAACAGATGCTCAATCTTGTCTTGTTCTGATCATGTAAAAAGATGAAGATTTCTAGACCTGTTGCCTAGAACAGTGCATAGGAAAACAACCAGCAGGAACAACCATTGTTATTTTGATGTCTGGGGAAAAGGAAAGACAACACCTTATCCTTGTAGATGTAAAGAAGTTAACTATATGCCTGACCACACAAGCATTTGTCCCACTGTCTGGTCCACTCTAAGGATGGTGGCAACCACAGTACATAACTGCCAGCACAAACCTGCCTGGTCCCAGAGGATTCCTATTGCTCCTTTTTGGTTTCTTTTCAGAGGCTCCTGTTTTTAGTATAGGTGGGATCACTCCATTTTAGTTCAGTTTCAGCATGTGTGATCCTGGGATCAAATCAAAATTGCTCACTGGGTGCCCCTTTGAAAGATCCTCTTAAAAATTTTGAGAAATGGAAACCTTCTGCGCAGCACCTCTTTGAAAGACAGGGAGGGGAGAGGAAGTTTTTCAATGTATTTAAGCTGTTGTTAAAGTATTGACTATGCTTTGAAAGGTTTTTTAACCCCTTTCAAAGCACCACTGATGCGCTATATCAGTAAGCAACCATTTCAAAGTTATGGAGCAATCCAAGGATTGCTCTCAATAAGGTAACCCCACCTCCAACAGTACCACCACTTTATAAACTTCAGAGTATAACAATCTACACAAGCAAACGTTAAATGGTGCTTTATGTTTGGGGAGCAAATGTGATATTTTTCAGAGCATGACAGACCTGATAGTTAAAGCAGGGTCAGTGAGTGGGGCTCTGATCACAAAGCTCAGATGGGAACTATATTTTATTTTAATCAACAAGACTAAACACTTGTTTTGCAATATGCACCAATGAAGATTTTACTGTGGCCAGTTATTTTTAGCACTAAAAGAGAGATTAAATGAAATCCAGGATTATTTCAGACAGTGTTAGAAATGAGCAATAAAAAAACCTTTATCACTGGGATCAGCTTGACCCAGTTGGGATTTGCCTAAGCTTTGGGTGCTGCTCTTTGGAATAACTCACTGAAGATAAAATTCCTCAGACACCAGTTGTCTTTGAACTGGGCAGAAAAATGTCAGGTAGTCGGGCTCTGCTTTCAAGATTGAAAAACTGTTGCCATTCAAATAGGGTTGTCAGGTTAGCAGCATCCTATTCCCTGAAATTTTAGAGCCAAAACCTACAATCACAGAGTAGGTCTTTGTTGACCACCAGTTCTCTGGCCACAGGGTGAAATGGGAAAAAATACAATAGTAATTTTCATATCAGAAATTATTCTAGGTTGAAAGGATTCTTGTGGAAGAAACTCCATTCAGGGAATGCCCAAATGAGGCTCCTTTCATGTCCCCAAGACCTGGAACAGTGATGGGCACTCAATCCGTCATGCAGTACCTGGGTCTCAAACTGCTGACTTTCCAGCCTTCGACTAGCAAGGCAAGATTCTTATCCACGGAGCCACTGCAGCCCCTTAAAAAAGAATAACTAGGCATCTATCATGTACCTCTCCTCAACTGGAAGAGCAGAATATATTATACCCTTCTTCCTCGCCCACCTCCTATTCATTCTGTGTCATGATTTCTACATTTTCAATTGTAAACCAGAGTGACTGTATGATTATTGCCTATATTGAAAGTAGCATTGTGGGAGACTCTCCTTAATTTTGACTGAAGAGTGGAAAGTAATAACAAAAATAGGTATATAATTGTCACAGTAGTAGATTTTTGTGACATCACAGAGATTGTGAGGGCAGAACTGCTTCAAGACCAGGTGGTTGTAGACGCAGGCACAAGGTAGGAATCTGAGTAAAGGTACTCAGAACTAGGAGCAAGGTGAAACCCCTACCATTGGCAAGCCCGTGGGGAGGTTTCTCCCCAGTCCCTATGAACTTTTTTGTGAGAAGAATCAGAAGTCATAAAGGTAATGCTCGTAATACTGTATGTTATGTACTTCAACCAGTGCAATTTACACATCCTCTCCACTTTCCTCCAAACTGAGGGGACACAGTCAGATGAGAGGAGAGAGAAGGAAAGAGAGAGAGAAAGAGCTACACATTTTTGAACCAACACCATCTGTTTCTTGAATGCAAGAAACCTGGTATGGATTCTTACCCCATCAAGTACATTTCATCTGTAGTTTATAATGACAAAAAAAATTCACCCTTCTTTTTGGAAATATAAACAGCAGTCAAATAATGCCTGAACTAGGACAGAACTATTACTGGCAAGGCAAATGATTAAATCATCTGTCCTTCTGACCTCATATCCAGATCTGGACTGAGCTCCTTAGAATTTTAAATAAAAGGAAATGAGAGAGAGAAAGTGAGAGATTGTGAACACTGTTAGCTAGGTCTTTCTGTCATTTGGCTTTCAGTAGGGATTTGAATTTGTGACCATGATCTGATATTATCTATCACCACACAATTATTAGCACTCCAGTTGTGGCAACTTTTCTTTCTCAACCAAGGTCCCTGTATCAAAAATCTCTTGGCAAACTAACTTGAAACTCTTTTTTAATCCAGAGAGAGAGAGAGAGAGAGAGCGCCCAAACACTCTGTGAATCCACATGAATGGGTTTACTGCGATTCAACTGGCCCGCGCTGCCCTTGTTGCCCTCAGAAGTGGAGGGCACATTTTACTTTTGCTTCTGGGAGCGACAAGGGTAGGACAGGCCAGATGAATTGCAGTAAACCCATTTGTGTGGATTCACAGGGTGCTTGGGCTTCTGGGAATTGAAGTCCAAGAACATCTAGAGTGCCAAGGTTTGCCATCATGGCTACGGACCATCAAGTCCAGCCCCTGCCAAGAAGGAATCAAGCTCCCAACCTCTGGCTGTACAGACCTAAATCCCTGAGCTATCCAACAGTTCTTATAATGACAATTAAAAGGTATCAGATTAAACTTAATTAATACACCTAATTAGAGTGGATCTACAGGATGAATGAGACTTCATAAATCAGCACTGATGGAAGTTCCACTGATTCAATGATTCATCTGTAGTTGGAAATAAAAATTGGTTTTTACCCATTAACATATGTTATAAACAAATTAAACAACTTCCAGTTGTTATTTTCTCCAGGAAGCATTGCTTCACTTTTCTGTCCCCCCCCCCCACTTTCCTTACTGCCTAGATGGTGGTGATTGTGTAATAAATGTGCATTTCCTTTCGACTGCAGGTCTGCACTGTCATTTGTATAATTTCTTCACTCTTCACTGCAGGGAGAAATGCTCTGTAGAGCATGAAGAATACGGTCCTGTTTGTGTGTCTCAGAAGGAGTTGTACATCTACCGCCAGTCAGAACCATGGGAGAACCGGACTTTAGGGTGTAACCCGTAACACAATTGCCTGGGAATCAGGGGTTAAAACACTGATTTTATTTCTTACAGCATCTCCCCTCCCCAGATCATCATCATTTTTCTCAGAAGACACTCACTTCTTTCATGTCCTGAGCAAACCCTGGACTGTCAAAATGAAGCCACTTTCTTGGCTTTGTCATTGGCCAAACCTCTGTCCTCATCAGTGCATGTTTTTGGCAGTAATTGGCAGACCAGTAAATGAGCCGGATTCTCTCCACATTCACACAGCATGTTGTTGTCTGCCAGCAGGTCCCACTTGAACATGTTGGTCTTACATTTAGTCACACCAACCCCCAGCCTATTCAGAGACCTCAAAGTGATTTAGGGAAGGTTGAGTTCCTCAGCTATATCATCCTTTTAGCTTGTTCCTTGTCCAGTGAGCTCCTTCCACCATCTTCTAATTTGGTTTTGTCTTGAATACCCTCAAGAATATTTGTTTTTGTCATAAATCTCTTAATGGATCTGAGCCAGTGGACTTGAGGCTCATATCCATTCAGATGATATTCAGGGTCATTCTCTTGCTTAGTTCTCTTGGTGTCTGCTGCTACTCTCCTGATCTTAGGTGGAGTGATACCAACAAGAGGGTATATTCTCTCAACTGGTGTAAGCTTGAAGCATCCTGTCACTATACACATGGCTTCATTAACAGTGATGTCAACTTGTTTTGTGTGTGTGGATGTGCTTCATGCTGGAGCAGCATACTCTGCTGCAAAGATGCTCAAAGTCAAAGCTGGTGTATGCAGTGTGGATGGTTGAGTTCCCAATTTATAGATTGTGAGTTTCCTGATGATATTATTCCTTGTACTAACTTTGGCTTTGGTATTCAGGCAATGCTGCTTAAAAGAGAGTATCATGTCAAGTGTCATGATGAATGAATGATTGATTGATTCAATTTAATGAGGTATTTTGGTGCTGAACAATGCTGTAATCAGTTCCCTTGCCATGTAACACCCAACTCAACCCTTGCCTCTCGTTTTCAAAAGTAGAAAGCACACACTTGAGTCTTGTTTGAATTAGGCTTCAAATGGTTGATGTTGTAATACTGTCCTAATTCTTCAAGTGTTCCAGTAAGTTTTCCAGCTATCTCATCAAAGCTTGAGCCTTGTACAGCCACTGCTGTATAATCCACATAGATGAACAATTTTGTATTGTTAGAAATTGGTTGTTTTGTTGTTCAGTCGCATAGTCAAGTCCAACACTTTGTCACTGAACAACAAAACAACCAGTTTCTGATTTATTTTACAGAGTAGTATCCTATGATCAACAGTATCATACACATTTTAGATGGAAGAGAAGGACATTACTTCAGTAAGGAGTAGCAGGTAGAAGTTTTCGATGGAAGTCAGGGAGATGTGAGTTCAAATTGTCCCCTGCCAATAGAAATTATAGGGTGGCTTTGTATCACTCACTATTCCTCACCCAGTTCTACCTACCAGGAATGTACTTGTGGGAAGAATAAGTCTGTGGAAATCCTGCCAAGAACAATGAACACTATTCTGAGGCTTGTCAAGAGAGCATGGAGGAATGTATCACAAATGAAGCAATTTAAATGCACATTTTCTCTGTCAAATGGGGAACTGGGGTTTTTGGGAGTTCTTGAGTTATGACACAGTTTGATGGATTCTGCTTTGGAAATTTGTAATGAAATTTGTCATGATAAAACTTTTCTAACACTTCTCTATCTCAATATCTCTATCTCTTTCTCTATACATCAGTCAGAATTCACAAATCACTGATCTGTACATTAAACCTATTGGCACAAGCAGGGCAATTTTATTGCATGACCTACTAGTTAAAGACAGCAAAACCAAAAGTCAAATCACTTAAAAGAACTGCTGTTTAGTGAGTTAGAATGAATGAAGTCTTTCGTGAGTCTGTGCTCACAATTTCAGCACTGCATCCATTGCAATGATAGCCTAGCCGAGGCTCCACTGCCCCAGGCAGTCTTTTTGAGGACACTTGACCTGTCAGTCATATTTCAGAAACTACTGATATGGTACTTGCTGATTTAGTTTAGATTCCAAACAGGCTAGCTGCTGGATTACAGACTAATGACCCATCCGATGCTAAAGGCAAAAGGCTTAGCATGAGGGAGTGAATTAAGCCTCCACATTGTCTGTAGGGGGAAAATTTATTATGTCATTAAACTTGATTCAGTAAATTTTCTTTCTTTCCAATGCATCCCAACAAATAAAATTTGAAGAGCAAGGAACAAATTCCACTCCGAGCCAGGCCATGTTTAGTTTCTTTTTAAAATTAATGCAAGTAAATCATTGCTGTGTGGCGTGTAGAGAAATTTCAGTTGGAATTCAGCTATATCAATAAGAATGATAGGCTGGGAAAACTGCATGGCTGATTAACCAACTCTGGATGCCTACAAACCAGGCTCATTTGAATACATGCTCCAGTTGGTAAATACATAGAAAATTGAGCCTTTGCTTTCTTTGATGATCCCTGAGGTATGGTTTCAAGGGGATCTGCTATGAAATAGCAAAGCTTCCACAGTGTAAAGTTATTAGCAATAGGTTATAGATAGCACTCCAGATCTCATGTGAAGAGGGTAGCCAGATGAGTCAAATGAGGATGCAGGTTGTTTTGCCAAAAAAGGAAGTTTACAAATGTAAAGATTGCAATGATAACATGAGAATCATCAGCATTTGGTGTTTTGTCTGCCTACATATGTCTCAAGGATGTTTTATAGCAACAGATAAGAGTGTTTACAAATAATAACAAAGAGATATAAGGAAAAGAGTAGTATGATCTCATTGTTATAGCGGTTTTTTTTATATACAGCATCTAGTAACAACATATTTAGAGAATTAAGGAACATTTAAGTCTTTCTAGATGGGGGTACATGGAGTGATATCAAAGTGGATGCTTCTTAACACCAATGTTGCATTTCATAGTATGGGCAGCCAGATTGCCAACACTAGCCACAATTCTGCATAGAGATACATGTGTTGATGACCAAAGCTATTGTGACCATTTTGTTCAAGAAAGAAACAGGTTTAACCAGATCAGTAGCCAAAGATAGAGTGTAGTTTACCCAAGCTCCAAATTCATACTGTTTTCATTGTTGGCCTAAATTAAGGAGGGTTCAGAAGTCCCCAGGGCTCACCACGGACTGCGGTGGCTCAGTGGTTAAGAAGCTTGTCTTGTTAGCTGGAAGGCTGGCAAGTCAGCCTTTTGAGACTCTGGTACATATGTCCTCTGGTTTGCACTCTATCCAAACTTGACTTGAACCAAAAGCTTACTGTTGGACTTGCATAGTAGATATGACACTCAGCCATGGGGCTTATTGGGTGACATCAAGTCAGGCTGTCATCTGTCACCCCATTGTGCTATTGTAACAATCAAATGGGGGAGAGGAGAGACACAAAACCCTGAGCACTGCCTTGGCATTCATAGGGTGAAGGTGGGCTATAGATGCATTTGAAGAAATAAATGAAGTGCAAACAGTCTTTAAGTGAGGAGGGGTTACATGTATGGATGTCCTTGTGCATGCTCAACTATGCTCTTCATTGAGATGAATGGGAGAGTCATTGTAGGGAGGAGAACCTTTTGTGTGGCTCTGGAATGCCTTCCATAAAGGAAGACGAATGGGGATACAGCACGCCATAGGTTAAAAGAACCTCTGTTTATATCAATGAAACTTCTGTGGTTTGTTGTCTAAGTCATGTTCTGATATCATCCAGAGTGCACAGACTTTATGGTCTCTTTCCAAGTGTTCTTAAAAAGATGGAAGCCATTTTCTTTAAAAAATCACAGTTAAAAATAAATTCTGATTTATTGCCATAAATGGCTCAAGCATTCTTTGCAAGCTGAAAAAGACAAAGGTCACTCACACTTTTACTTTCAAACAATTTCTCTATTGTGCTTTGGACTATTAAGAGACATTCCAGACTGCCTGCCAATTATGTCCTATTAGTGTGGTAGCAAATTTATAGTATTCATGTGACAATCACACTTCATCCCAAGGAAACCATCTCTCCTGCAGCATCACCACCACCACCACCACCACAACAACAACAACAACAACACTTATAAATAACTCCTTGCACAACACAGCAAGTAGGACATCTGAGAAGAAACATAGAAAATACTGCTGATCATATTTAGTTATTTCTTCCCTGGCCCCTATATTGAAGTTCTTTCAACTTACAGTTTTAATTTATGATTCCTTTATTTATTATAAGTTTTAAGTATGTTCTCCATACTGACTAGAGAGGGCCCAAATCCCATTCAGTGTTAGAAAAAAAGGACATCAAATAAATATAAAAGCATATAATTCAATAAATATTGTTTTATTTAGTATAAAACTGGAATATGCTTTTTAAAAGTTAAGTGTGTGGCATGGCAAATGCCCTTAAAAGAATGGTTTGTTGCAAAGTATATGCTTTTCTCATTTTTGATGCAGACATTCTCAATCCAAATGTAATCAATAGGTGAAAGGGGGAGGAGTAACATGGTGGTAGGACCTGATCTAGTTTTATGTATGGAGGTTGCAGTAGTAGGCAGAATTTTTTTTTTTTGCTACCATACCATGGGTAGAGCCTATGTCATAATCGAAGCCTACATCGTGGGCGGAGCCTAAATTGTGGGCGATCTAGTCATGCCTGCCATATGGCCATGTATACATCTGCAAGCACAGGCAGCACTGGCTCTTTGGCTGGTAAATGGAGATGAGCACTGCACCCTAGAGTCAGATATGAGACTTTTGAGCAAGAGAGACCTTGAACCACTTGCAGGGACAAAATCTGACATCAAATTTGTATACCAATCAGGGATCTTCTGTTATTAGGTAAAGGTTGCCCTTGTACAAAAGCCAGTCGCTACCAACTCTAGGGTTCAGTGCTCATCTCTGTTTATAGCCAAAGAGCCAGTGGACTTGATCCACAAAAGCTCACATTAAAATACAGCAGTTAGTCTTTAAGGTGCCACACCGTTTTTGTCTTTTTGTTTTGTTTACTCTCTGATATGATTGCACGGAATAAAACTTTTAAAATGGTAGCTGTATTAGTCTGGGCAGGGCAGGGAGGTGGGCATGGCCACCCAATTTTGCTCCCCAACCCACCCGAAGGCCACCCAGTTTTGCTACACCCCCCCATGTCGGTTTGTGTGTATTGTGAACTTGTTGCTGACCACCACTGGGAGGTTGTCTGGAACCTTGCGATAGAATGTAGATCCATCAATTTAAAAAGTATCCTGCAGTGTCAATATGCTTCCTGGTGTAGATGTGAGAGATTTATACAAGTGGTTCAATCAGATCATGAAATAGGACCAAAAGGTGTAATATATAAATATGTACAGTACTGTGCAAAAGTCTTAGGCCACTGGCAGGTTTGGCGAAAATCAAATGAATGATTTGTGGGGCCATAACGCAGACACTTTAAATCCAAACTTCACCAAACTTGAGGAGGGTTAAAAAGAGAGTCATCAGGAGACTCTCTCCAATTTTGGTATGTCTAGAGGGCTCAGGGGCTGAATTTTACATGGTACTATATATTTGATAGAGGGCCAACCCTATCATTATGCAGAATGAGACTACCACATCAAGCAGCCCATGCTGTTGGTGGCCCATCTGTCTGATCATGCGAGTCTCTTGTGATACAGCTGTGTCTGCCTATCTTGCCTGTCCAGGTTGCTTCTGAATCTGGATGTGGAAGAGTGCATATTATCTTATCCATTGTTTAAGACACAGAATCACTGCTTTCTTGAGTTGACTTCAGCTTCCATTTTCAGAAATGTCTGAATGAAAACAGGTGTTCTGTGATTTTGGAAGTGCAGGCTGGAATCATTGTTCCATACACAGAACTGGAAAGACACTAGCATATAAGCAATCCACTTTCCTTTTAATTTCAGAATAGCTACTGATTTGTTCAACTGCTGGGTAACACCCCAATGTTCATCAGTGTGATGTCAACTGATGACTTGCATTCAAGGTTAGGCTGTTTCTGGTATGATATCACAAACTGAACATCTAATGCTCAAGTAACATGCTTTTCAAAAAAATTCTATGCCTCGTAAAATAAAGTTCCCATATTTTCTGCTTTGGGCCCCTTTCCACGATAGTCCCAGTGCTGCCTGCTCCAACTATCTTTTGAATTTGGGGCTGATGTGGGGGTGGAGGAGGGAGGGGGAAAGGGTGGGAAAAACAAATACAAAGCAGATTTCCAGTAAGTGGGAAAGTGCTTTCTGCTTGCTGTGGAAGTGGTCTTCAAAGATGAATCTTGACAACTGCTATTACCAATAGCTATAGACCAGTTTCAGCCTGTGATCCTAAGCAGGTGTGCCTGGCTACAATTTTCATTGAAGAAAGGAGGATTACCTTCAAATAAGTACTGGCAATTTGGTTCCAATTTGCCAATGGCCAGAAAGGGGTTCAGTTGGTGTAATGTGAAGGTTGAGTTGGACTGGAAACCAAATTAGTGGTGGTGTTGGATGTGTGTGCCATTTTCTCCCTAGTCTCAGCAATCAATCTGTAAAATGGACATACGTACCATGAAGTCTTGGTACTGTGAGAATGACTACAATCACGATGATAGGCAACTGAATACTAAAAGTGTTTATATTGTTTGTTAATCCTTATAGTATACAAAGAAAAAGAGAGGGAAAGAATCTTGTGTTAATGTGAAAAAGCAAGGAAAACTACATGTGCTTGAGATATGAACACACATGTTCTTCAGTCATGCAGGTCAGATATGTTTGTACAGTAGGCACACGCAAGCTGAGAAGGATAAGACTTTTCTCAATAAGTGAGGGGGCAAGGGGGGAGTGGTCTGGGACTTGGGAGATCTGGGTTCTAGCCACCCCAAGCTACAAAATTCACTATATGACCATAGTTGAATCCCTCTTTCTTACAGTGTGACCTACTTGCCAGTGTTGTTATGAGGATAATGTCAGGAGCATCACAGCCATTTATATTGCCCTGAAAAAATAGAGCATGTGGGTCTTTTCATTGGGACTGGCTTTCCAGTCCTGGAAAGTGAGGAGACAGATTTTGCTGAGCCATCAGAGTGGGATGAGAATTTCTGCATCCTTGTGACTGCTGTTTATATGGAAAAGTGGGACAGGGTTTTTTTGTAAGTGGTTGGTTTGAAAGTGGAGAGAGAAAATGGGAAGGAAAGAATATGTTTCCTAGTGTGTAGGTTTCCCTCTCAGAAGTGTAGGACATAGTCAGGGGTTTCCTACTTTTCTTGGCTCTTCCTTGCTTATCTGGAGGACCACAAGTGGCTCCTTGTGCTCTAGATAGGTAAAGGTTGTCCTTGCTTGTAAGCCAATCATATCTGACTCTAGGGCTGAATGCTCACCTCTGTTTATAGTCAAAGAGCGAGTGCTATCTGTGTCTGCAGATGTTTCCATGGACATGTGGCAGGCATGAATGTATGGAATGCTGTTTACCTTCCCACCAAAGTGATATCTATTTATCTCCTTGCAATTTCTTGTTTCCGAACTTATAGGTTAGCAGGAGATGGGACAGAGATGGGAACTCACTCCATCATGCAGCACTTAGGTCTCGAACTGCTGCCAGCCTTCTAGTCATCAAGTTGAGCATCTTAACCACTAAGCCACCACAGTCCCATGCTCTAGAAGCACTTCCTTAAAAGATGAAAGGTCTGAACACAGGGAGTAAAGAGGTGCAGTACAATGCCACCTAAGCTTTATGCTTGCTGAGAGCTAGGTCAAAGAAGGAAGGATAGCTTGGAGCATTTGAAGCATACTTAGATTGCACTAGCATATTTTTCTGCTCACCAAAAGCCAGTAAAAGTGCTATAAATCAGAACTTGAAGAACTGCTTTCCCCCTTTTTTTATTGGACTCCAGCTGCTTGAATCCCTGAGCTGAGCTCATTGTTGGGAGGACTCTGTTCCACCATAGTGCAAAATATCCACTGTTTAAAGCTCTACTACGAACTGCCCTTTTCCAATTGCACTACATAAATCATGAATGAAATTGACATTTTGTCTCAAGCGAGACACAGCTACTAGTAGCCACTTATGTTTTCCTTCTACATCATATCGTAGTAATGGTGAATCTTGGCATTCCAGGTGTTCTTGAACTTCAGTTTCCAGAAGCCCTGATCAGCAAAAGTGCTGTCTTGGGCTTCTGGTAATTGAAGTCCAAGAACACATGGAGTGCCAAAGTTTTCCATCACTGTCATAGAGGGTAAGACCCAATTCTCTCTATCTGAGGTGAAGCTTGAAAGTTGGGAGTGAGGAATGGGAGAGAGTTGACTGGTATGGGTGCTGTGGTAACTCTCTTCACCTGAGAGACACAGGAGAAGGAGGCACATCCTAAACCCTTTCAGGTTAAGAAGGAGAGAGTGCTCAAATACCAGGGTGCTGATCTGCTACCTTTCCACTTTTCTTTCTTTGGATGCTTCATAGACATGGAAGACTTCTGTAGCTGTGCAATTCTGGTACATGATTGGAATACAATGTTGGGGGAGGGCAGGGTAAAAGGAGACTGATTGGGAGTCAGAAGCCATGGCAAAGTGCTGTAAAGATGAATTTGTTTATACTTTAGTGAGTCTGTTACTGATTTAACTCATGGAATCCCATGAGACACTAAGAACATGGGAATAAAGGAAATTCCACATGTAGACCAGATAATAAAAATGTTCATGCAAGGACACCAATAAGTAAATCAGGAGAGGGGGATGTGTGGGTCTCCAGCTGTTTTGACGTTGCCATTCCCTTCACTTCTCACTATTGGCTGTGCTGGCAGCCCTTGATGGGAAAAAGTCTAACAACATTTATTTTATTTATTTAATATTCAAATGTATATATTGCTGCCCCATTTGAACAAACAACTTTGGGTGGCATTATAACAATAATATATAAAACATCCAATCTTAAAACATTAAAAACCACTTTTAAAAAACCCTTAATAAACACCAAAATTACCTCCCATCCCCACCCCTCAGTTGTTTAAAAATTACAGTTAAAAAACAGTTAAAAGAGCAAGGAGGCCTATGCTATATCAGCCAGCAGGCAGGGGTCACCACGTCACCAGTGCCCCATACCTGCTTCACCAGCCAGGTTTTTAATCTTTTCCTGAAGGGCAACAGCTCCGTCTGGAGGCGCAACTCCATTGGTAAGAGGTTCCAAAGGGCCGGAGCAGACACTGAAAAGGCCCTCTTTCTGGTGCTAGAGAGTCTGGCCTGTCTAGCTGATGGTATCTTTATAGAGCCTCTCTGGTCCGCTCTGGTGGGATGGACAGATGTTCTCTTGGGGTGACACAGTCTCTTAGGTACCCTGGCCCACTACTATGTAGGGCTTTAAAGGTCATCACCAGCACCTTGAATTACGCCCAGAGGCATACCAGTAACATCTTTGGGGACACACACTGGTAGGGAGTCTGTTGCTGATCCAACTGGTTTAACCCATCCCCCCTTTCTTTCTTTATGCACATGAGGGGAGGAACTTGAGGAGTACTGGAATAATTTCCTCAGCCTCATCCCCAAGCATAGCTTTAGTCTTCCTTGAATATCTTCCATTGGGAGTCTATGTAAAAACATTGCTCTTAATTTTCAGGTGCGTTATCTCTCCTAGCTCCACTGCACTTTGCTGACTTTATTACCTGTCAAGTCCTTAGTGATGGGAGGCAAACTAAACATACACGGAAAGAAATACATGTCAGCAATAAATGTGTTTTTCATAGTGGATTGGTTTAAGTTTCAAAGGTGGGAGTCTCTGTTACCTATTCTAGAATGCCTCACTTCACTACAGGTATTTCAGGTAAATTAATGGCTCACTATACAGTGCCAGGTCAACGATGCAGGGATGTTACCTTGGGAGCCACAGGTACAAGGTACAACATGTAAACCCTACAAACTCCTTATTTTTCCTCCCCTATGTCTTTACGTGAGAGCTTATACTGTTGGTAAAATTTAAACAACCTTCTCAATTCCAGCTCTATTCCAAGAACAAAAACAGCCCTTTGTCTTCTGGCATGCTTCAGACCTGTGGGTTTTATTTTGTTATTTAGAAGAATCATAAGTTCAATCAAATGGAGTCTGAGACAAAGGACACTGAAGGTCAAAGTAGACAATACAGTTAGAATGTTGGTAAAAACAGAGCTATCTTTGGAGACAGAAGTAATTCATTATCCAAGCTCAAGTTTTCCTCAGTTCTATTATGCTCACATTTGTTTCACTTTTAAGTTTGTTTGCTGAGACATGGAGCGCTCAAGAAGTTACACTTGAAGGAAATATATTTTAATAACAAGGAAGACATACTTCTCTCAGAGTTTAATGATTCTGAGTTTGAAAATTTTTGTGGAGAAATATTTCTAGAGGCAAAAGTGGTTAAACTGAGGCTGTGATATTTTGGTCACATTGTGAGAAAGCAGGGATTCTCTGGAAAGGACAATAATGCTGGGAAATATAGAAGGCAGAAGGAAAAAAAGAAGAGCAAATACAAAAGTTTACAAGAGCTGAGAAGGCTGTTAAGGACTCAACATTTTGGAGATCGCTCATTCATAGTGTTACCATAAATTGGAGGTGACTTGTTGGCATTTAACAACAAAGCATGATAGAACACAGTTCATGGTTATTCTACACAAAGATTTATTCTACACAAAGATTGTGTAAAACAGAAAGGGACTGCAGTGGCTCAAGTGACTAAGATGCTGACTGGGAGGTGGAAGGTCAGTAGTTCGATTACCAAGTACTGGAGGACAGAATGAGCTCCCATCTTTGTCCCAGCTCCTGCCAACCTAGCAGTTCGAAAGCAAGAAATTGCAAGTAGATAAATAGGGACCATTTCGGTGGGATGGTAACAGCATTCCATGTGCTCTGGTGACTAGTCATGCCTGCCACATGACCATGGAAATGTCTGCAAAAGCAGATAGCGCTGGCTCTTCGGCTTTGAAACAGATGAGCACTGAACCCTAGAGTTGGATACGACTGGCTTTTGAGCAAGGGAAACCTTTACTGTGTAAAACAATGTTCATTTTAGCAGTATAATGTTTGGGAGAGGGAGTTTTTTGGTTGGTTCTATTGTCAAATAATTGGCTCAGATTGCCAAATCCCTCAGACAACCATCATGAGATTCAGTACTTCTTTCTGCCTCCTCCTGCCTTGAAGTGTGCTTCCTCACATGCATTGCCTTGATCAACCTGTGGGCCTCTGCCAAGAGTCTTAATATACATAA
>CP126894.1:132057500-132152500 GCA_030440675.1 Furcifer pardalis
TCCTTGAATTGTCCGCCTAAAAAAAACCCCCTTTTCTCCTCCTCGCCCCCGACGGCCAGCCAGGTGGACGGAGGCGAGCAGCGCTCGCCAGCAAAACGGCAGCCCTCCGCCTGGGAAGTCCTGCTTCCTAAGCCCGGCCCCAGGCAGAGGGAGGCCAAACTGGTGGGGACATTTTGCCGCCCCCTAAAATCCGCTGCCCGGGGCATCCCCCCCCGCCCCCCCACGCGACGCCACTGACAGGAACTATATACAACAGTCTCTCTCACTCTCCAAGCCCCACAGTAGGTAGGCAGCTTGGATTCCTCTGTTGGCTCCAACTCCAGGAGCATGCACAGAGTCCTGGTGATCCTTTAGCAGTTCTTTCTTCTCAGTTGAAGAAAAGCTCTCAACAGCATCACCTCCTTCAGTGTCTCAGTCCTTCTCAGTATATAGATTCCTTCAGAATAGCAACCTCCTCACAGAATAATCTCCTCCCAGTATGATAGCCTCCTCCATAGACCCTTCCCAGAGGGCCACAGTTATACCCCAGTGTTGCTGGGCAGATTCTCTAATCAGCCACAGCTGGGCTGTTACAGGAGCACATGGACACAGCATGCACAGCCTGGCAATCAGTTTGAGGCTCTATTATGGACACCTGTGTTCAGAACACATGGAGGGCCTTAAAGTTGTACTATTCCACTGGGCAGCAATCTTTGTACAATACCCCCAAATGAAAAATGTCCTAACAGAATGCATTATGCTCTTTAAGCGAGGTACCACTGTACTTGCAAAGTGAGCTAGCCATACCCTCCAATCTCCAGTTTCCTGACATAATCAAATAAATATAAGAAAATCCCTCTGCATGAGAAGGGACCCAACCTCATATAGTCTGGACACCAGAAGTGGCAAACTATAGCAACAGAAAACAAACTTTATTCAGACCTTAGTTTTCACTGTGAGAAGTGCTGCTATATTTATTTAAACAGGTGTCATATACTGTTGCAAATCTCTAAGTGGACTGTGCCATTTTACAAATCCAGTTCTGGGCTCCCAAGGGCTCAAAATTTAAACTTGGCAAATTAGGGACAAAGGAATAGGAACAAAAGAGAGAGAGAGAAATAGATTAACACCAGTCTTTTACCTCTTGCCCCTTTCCTAGTTCCCAGGAACTTTTCCTTAAGGAAAGTTATGATTTGCTCTGTCCCCTTACGGCTTGCCATATATACTCAACTACAAGTCATCCTGAATATAAATCAAGGTACCTAATTTGGACCTCTAAAATTAGGAAAATAGATTGACCCGAATATAAGTTGGGGGTGGAAAATGCAGCTGCTACTAGTGAGCTTCAGTAATTAAAATATATGAAAATATGGTAAAATTAATTAATTTAGACATTTGTGTTGTTATGTGTTTGAGTGTTTATGGTAGTGTTGGTGCATTTTTTTTTTACTGTATGTTTGATTTGCACACACACACCCCAACCAGTGTTGGCACTGTAGGGGATGTGGGTGGGCAGGCCAATTGCACTGAGACAGGAAGTGTCACTCTAGCCTAGCCTCTTGCTCTCGCTGAGAGCAAGCATGGCTTTCCCCATCCATCTTGGCCACTGCATGGAGCAAGGATGATGAGTTGGGTACCAGTAAGTGAAATCCTTTCTTTCTCCTCATTGGTTTGGAAGGGGAACGCGAGTGCATTGCAAAGACCCCTTCTATCCCCATAGCGCTTTGGAATGCAATCTCATTCTCCATTTTGTTGCTCCCCGGTGTTGTTGAAATAAAAGACTTTTCTCTGCACCAGTTTGAGATGTGCCCAGTACCCCCGTCTTGTTGTCAGTTGGTGCATCTCAATCCAGCATGGTTTTAGGACCCTCTTGGTCATTGGCCCAAGTATAAGTTAAGTCTCCTTTTTGGACCTCATTTTTGGAGCTAAAACCCCTGACTTATACTAGAGTATATACAGTACTACCTTCTAAGTCAGGGGTGCCCAAACATTTCGGGCCGTGGGCCAATCATGTGGTTCAGGGAGCCAGTCATTAAGGCCCGGGTCCTGGGTGCGGCACCCGACACCAATTCATCCAGCCCGTGAAGCCCTTGTTGCTGCTGGTAGCAGAAGTAAAATGCACCCATATTTGCGTGTTTTACTTCCGCTTCCAGGAGCGATGAGGGCTTCGCGGGCCGGATGAATTGATGTTGGGGCTGCACCCGGCACCTGGGCCTTAGTTTGGGCACCACTGTTCTAAGTGGGTTCTCCAGTTTGTACCTTTCTGTATCTTTGGATACAGATACACCATTTTTTAGTTGTTGTTTACAGTTTCCTGTTCTTCCATTCCAGATCAAGAGCATCAAACAGTCCGAGCCCTGTGCCATTTAAGCAGAGGATTAACTTAGAAAAGGAAATTTAGATCAAGAAACAATAAAATGCCATAATCATATATAGAACACCATTATAACAGTGAACAAAAAGTACAAAAAAACTTTTTGGCTCTCTATGTGATGGGAAAATTTCTTTATGTACAAAAGCACTTCTAAAGTGAGCAAAGCATGCCCTAGAAAGGGACCTGCAGTGTGTATGTGTAAATACCAGCTGTTCTTGCTTGATCAGCACACCCAAAGTGTTTGCAGCCAACTTGCAAACATGCTCAGATATCACTTCTTTCCAATGAATCTGTCCCTCAGTTGCCCTGCAGAGTTGTTCTAATGGTTGCCCCAGCTTTCTCTACAATTTGCCAAGGTACGCCAGAGTCTAGTCTTCCAGAAATAAATGTTGTTTTAAAAAGAGAGGGAAAGGAAGACCAGGGCAAACATGCTGATTGGGCAAGTTGCAGATCCTGCACAGTAAAACCAAACTGGAGAAGTGAAACTGATTTCAAAACAAAACTAGTTTCCCCCATTTCTTGCAACTCACTTCATAACTTTCTGCATCAGAAACTGCTACACGTGCAATTTGGTTGCTAGCTAGAGTCTATGAAATGGGCCAATCCATTCCAAAGCTTGAACAAAATGAGTATCAAATAATGTAGTCACTTGCAAACTGTTATTTTGGAGGACAACAAGTGTGTAACCTTATATTTTTTATTATTGTTATTAAACCTTTATTGGCATTAAAAATGGAGACAAAGAGAAGAATTAACAAAATGTTCACATAGCTGACTGTAACCCACACAACCATAGCTGACCATAGCTTACACAACACAATATTAAGAATTACGGCTTCCATGTCTGTTAACTACTTTATCTAGAAACTGAGAAACTTATGAACATTCAGCAATACAGAATTTGATGGAATAAAATGTGCACAAACAATTGTTGACTTGTGTCATATGTACATTATAGAACTTATTGAATAATTCTGGTGAATTAATATATGTAATTCATTCTTAACAGTAAAATCATTGTGATTTAAAAGTGATTTAAAATGATGAGGAGCAGCATGACCAAAACATGTACGGTAAAATCAATGATCATCAACTCCCACTGAATGGATGTGATTTGATGGCACCTGACAGAAAGGTAGCCACTTGATCCATGTAATTGGTGGAGCTATTGTTTAAGAGAAGCAGCAATCTAGAGGAATCTGAGAGTCCACTAGATTTGGTCAAAATGGGGGTCTAGGTATAGTAATACCCCACATAACGTGTGCACTGCACAACATTAAAACCATACAACGTCAAGAAATCTGAGGAAAAATTTGTTCCACACAATGTTAAGTTAATATTGTGCGATACATCACATTTTTCCTCAGATTGCGTCTGCGTGGGCAGGAAGGGAGTCCAGCATTGGTGGCATTGGTGTTGGTGATTTTGAGGCATTCAACGCTGACACTGCTGCAGCGGCTCCCACTTACCAATGGACGGACAGGCTGGGGAAGGAGTCCACCGATGGTGTTGGCAGCAACATTTTTGAGACCCCCAATGGCACCACTGTCAGATTCCCTCCCTGGCCCAGCCAGCTGGTGGGAAGAGAAAGCAGCTGTTGCTGCAGACCCTGCCACTGACAGACTCCTTCCCCAGCCTGTCAAGACAGCCGGGCTAGGGAAGCAGTCCAGCAGCGTTGGTGTTGGCGGCTGCAATTTTGAGGCTACCAATGCCACTGCTACAGCTGCTCCCACTTCCCACCAGCAGGACGGTCGGGGGGGGGGGGAGTCTGTTGGCAGTGGCATTGGTGGCCTCAAAATTGCTGCCACCAATGCTAACGCCCATGTCAACGGCATCAACGCCACTGCTGGCGGACTTCTTCCCCGGTCCATCCGGCTGGTGGGAAGTAGAAGCTGCTCCTGCTGCTGAGGACCTCACTGCCAATGGACTCCTTCCCCGGCTCGTCTGTCTGTCTGGGCCAGGGAAAGAGTCCATGGTGGTGGCATTTGTGGTGATGATTTTGAGGCTGCCAACGCCACCTCTGCTGCTGCTCCCACTTCCCACTGGCCAGATGGGCCGGGGAAGAAGTCCATCGGTGGCGGCGGTGGTGGCTTCAAAATTGCCACTGCTAATGCTGCCACCGACAGACTTCTTCCCTGGCCCATCCAGCTGGTGGGAAGTGCGGGAAGCTGCAGCAGCATTGGTACCCTCAAAATTGCTAACACCAATGCTGCTGAACTCCTTCCCTGGCCCGTCCGGCCGGTGGGAAGTGGGAGCAGCTGCTGTGGACCCAGCCACCGATGGACTCTTTCCCTGGCCCATTTGTCTGGTGGGAAGTACATATACATGTACATGTACAGTACTGTATTGCACAACATTAAAAACTGAATAACGTTAAAAATTGAAGAACCAAGCTTAAACGTTATGTGGGGTATTGTTGTATTTGAAACGGATGTCCTTGTAAAATGGGCAATAGAAGAGAACGTGACTAACAGATTCAACAAACATGCCCCCACAAGGACACAACCTATTGCCATATGGGACTTTCTTGAATCTCCCAAATAAGAGTTCAGACGGCAAAATGTTAAATCTTGTTAATGAAGGGGCCCTGTGCTGTTGAGGGAGAGTCAGGCAAAACAAACAGAGAGCCAGTTGGGCTCACTGCGGGAAAATCCCCAACCTCAAGGGAGAACAAGTTGTATTGGCTTCATTGCAAAAGGTCTGGTAGTTGATATCTAATAGTCTTTGTTTAATCTGAAGACCTTTGGTGCAGTAGATAGAGCCATTGGTTCCAATGCTAGGCCGAGAGTTTTAATTTTTCCCTCTATGGAAGAGAGTCAGCTGGAAGACTGTGACTTCTTAAGGAATTGAAAGCTGAGGCGAAGGGGGTTAGTGTCAAAAAGTAACTGTAACCAAAATTTAAATAGTATTAGCCATGCTTTAGTGTTCAAAAGATGCTGGCCCACTTCAAGGCACAGGGCAGCGTACAGGACGCAATTAGGGACACCAAATATCTACCGTAGGAACCTGGATTGAGTGATACACACTGAGTGATCCACTTCAGTGTGCCAGATTGGTACTCGATACAAAAGTTGGGGATACACTTTAGCATTAAATACCCTAAGTACAGCTGGAATATATTGGCCACCTCTGTTAAAAAAGAACCAGGCTATAGCAAGGGCTGAGTTCATTGCTGCATTAGTCACAAACATTATATACACTGCAGTGGAACTGGCAATAGGATAACTGAGGTGACACTGAATTCACATCCCTTCTCACTGAGGGATAGCAGAAATTAGTTAGACAAAGGTAAAGGTTGCTCTTGCTTGAAAGTCAGTTGTATCTGACTCTAGAGTTCAGTGCTCATCTCTGTTTACAGTCAAAGAGCCAACACTGTCTGTGTCTCCAGATGTTTTCGTGGACATGTGGCAGGCATGGAGTGCATGGAATGCTGTTTACCTTCCCACCAAAATGGTACCTATTTATCTATTTGCAATTTCTTGCTTTCAAATTGCTGGTTGAAAGGAGCTGGGACAGAGATGAGAGTTCACTCTGTCATGCAGCACTTGGGTCTTGAACTACTGACCTGCCAACCTTTCAGCCATCAAGTTCAGAGTCTTAACCGCTAAGCCACTGCAGTCCTTGATCCTGAGCTCACTTTGTTCTGGTAGGGTTAAATTGGGCCTGAGAGTATTTCAATCTTGAGTATTTCACTTTCTCCCCTCCTTCTTTGTCCCCATTTTTTTTTTTTGTGGGGACTTGTGGTTGACCGGCCAGGACAAGTGGGTTGTGTCATCACAAAGGCAGTTGAGTAGACTTTAGAGGATTCTGCCCATTTCAAACCTACTGCAGCTGGCATTGAGCTGAGTTTGAATTGTGCTGAAATGTACTTGTCAAATTTCAAAACAAATGGGAATACTACTCCTGGGGGAAGGGATAAAAATAACATTTTCCTATTGCTATTTAGTTATTTGTAACAGGCATTGTATTCATTTTCCAGAGGTGAGTGGAATTTATCATGTTTTATACAAATCTCTTACACATTTCTTTTAAGATGAAAAATGTAGTGAGTAAAAGGAAAGAGTTAATTTTATTATTTTATTATTTTGAAATTAATAACAGAGGTCTTCCAAAAAAAAAAAAAAATCAGCTGCATAGAATATTTTGGTAAATTTTATGTTTTCTAGTGTGCTGAATCAAAAAATAACCTCGATTCCCCCCACCATGTATAGTTTTTTCACAAAATATGAGGGTTTTGCATTAAAAAAAGTATGAATGATGAGAAAATCACTATTTTATTACAATGAAGAAAAGATATTATTTCTTATACGGTAATTAAACAATTTCTTCATAATATATACTTAACATTCCATGTTCACTCTTTTTGTCTGTGAAACCTTTTCTTCTTTTTTTATGCTCCTCCGAACACACTTTCGCTTTCCATTTTCTTTTTCCTGTTTGAGCATCCAACAGTAGTCAGCTAGCATATTGATGTTCCATCTTCCTTGGTGAAATCTTTCACCCTGCTCTTCTCTGCAGGCTTCCAAGTTTTCAGGAAAATAGTCGACATGGGAGTGTAAGAAATGAACTTTTAAGCTCATCTTGCATCCTTGAGCTTTATATGCATTCAACATGCGTTGTACAATGGTTTTGTTGTGACAGTCTTTAGTATTCCCTAAAAACATGTGAACTATGTCTTTGAAAGAGTCCCAAGGTTCCTTTTCTTTTTCTCCCATTGTTTATAAAACTAGATGATCTGATAACAATTTTCATATGTTGAGGCCAGTAAAAACTCCCTCTTTCAACTTGGCTTCAGATGGTTTTGGGAACATGGAACACAGATATCTAAAATAGACCCCATCTTTTGGCAGTGATTTAACAAACTGCTTCATAAGCCTAATTTAATATGAAGAGGTGGCAATAAAACCTTTTCTGTTGGAACCAAGGTTGTATTAGTGACGTTTTTTCCGGCGGGGATTAAGGTGTCTCGAAGTGGCCAGTCAGTTTTTGTCCAATGGAAGTCTCTGGTTTAGCTGTCCCACAAACATAGGTAGCAGGGATATTTTGTATAACCTGCCTTCTGGCCTAACAATATGGTTAGTATTTCAAAGTCTCCACAAACCATCCAGCAATGTTCTTGATACTTGATTTTGTCAAGAATCACAGTTAAATCTTCATAGTTTTCATCCAAATACACCAAGTGTCCTATAGGAAATGATGTGAAAGTATTTCCATTATGCAGCAAGACTGCTTTGAGACTTGTTTTAGACAAATCAATGAACAGGTACCAGTCAGATGGATTATATTCTATTTCAAAGCACTTCATTAGCCCTTGAACATCACTACAATAAACGAGATATCCATCTTTGGAGAAAATCTGAGTAAATTCTTTCTCTTGGTGCCTGTACCACAAAAATGATGTTCCAGGTGACAGCAGGTTTTTACTTGTTAGTCTTGACCCCAGCAATTCAGCTGAATCTTTGGAAAGGCCTAAATCTCTAACTAGGTCATTGAGTTCACTCTGAGAAAAAGTTGAGGTAGCTCATCAACAGAAAAATCTGAGCTAGATTAGTTCTAGGAAGGCAATGTGTCTCCAGCCTCCAAATTGCTCAGGATATTACCAAACTGGAAGGGGTGTGTGGTACTGATATTTCAGAGCTATGAAGCACTGGACAAATAGCTGAATTAAGGTTTGGGTACGATATCTTCTCTTTATTTTTTGTATTAAAGCCTTTCACATCTACCAAACAGAAATAGCAGTTGATAGTGTGATTTTGTTGTTCACGCCACATCATAGAAATCCCAAAATGGAATGAGGTTTTCTTACCTTTAAACCACAAATGAAGATCTTCGCATCTTCTACACACTTTATGAGGAGCCCATGCTTTGTCTTGATCCCCAAGTTTCAGCTTGAAGTAAGCAAAATACACTTTATTCACAAAATCACTTATGTTTCTTTGTTGACTTTTAATAGTGTGTTCACTACAAATAAAACAAAAGTTGTCCAAAGAAATAACACAACCTCTTGGAGTCATAATACAGAACTAAAAACGAGCACAGTCATGTTTGAATGCAGGATGCAAACTTTGTGTGGCTCATACAGCAGCCAAGATGCTGAACTTATTTAGCATGTTGAAACATGATCAAATCTGACAGTAGCCATGTTTATACTAATTTATAATACCCCAGAGAACATGTCAAAAGATGCTCAACCCAGCCAGTAAGATTCCTGGATATGTTCACCTTTCGCTACAAACAAAATAAATCTGTTGGGACATGATGATCTGAGCTTCCTCACATCACTAAACTACATCCAGTAGTGCTCCAATTTTTTTACTACCACACTGTGGGCATGGTATGATAGGCGTGGTCAGAGGAAAAACCCTTCATTGCACCCAAATTAGGACTACTTTATTTCAAAACTTGGATGGGCAGGGCCAGCAATAATTTCTGCTGCTGGTTCTGGTGAACTGGTGCGAACCTGCTGATGCGCCCTACCATTCCTCTTATTTTCTCTTTGTATTACTCTTGATTCTAGCTCTAATAAATATTAAATGAAAGTAAGAAATAATTTTTGGATAGGGTTTTTAGAATCAAGAATAGGATATCAGATTTTGGGTAAAATGCAAACTTCACACGAAATTAAACTACAAACACGAGTTTTGCAAGAAAAGTTGTCAAGATAGATTTTTTTAAATATTTTCTCAGTTTCACTAAGTAAAAATCTATAAGAAACAGTAAAAAATCCTATGATTTTTTTTGTTGCAGACCTGTGTAATTAAGTCTTAGCGTTATCTGGTTTTTAATGTTGTGTGATGCATTGATTGCACAATGTTAAAAAAACCCAGGGGGTTGATCTGCCAGCCTTTTTGGAAAGGACAGCAGGAATTCCACATGTGGAATCTCCTCTACCCTTTCCAAAGTGACTGGCAGATCAAACCAAGCATCAGTTTGGTTGGGGTGAGGGTGCACATGCCCGGTCCCCCCCCCCAAACTGGCACTGTGAGCATCGGATCACTAGTTTGGTTAGGGGGAGAATGGGTGCATGAGCCCTCCCCCCACCAAACCAGTGATCGCACACTGGGACCACCCAGTGCGTTCTCTCCCCAAACAAACACACAGTCCCACACTGGGATCGCCCACTTATTTGGGGCGAAGGGCACCTTTTCATCCCAAACAAACAGGCAGTCCCATGCTGGAATCTCTGGTTTGTTTGGGGAGGAGGGTGCCTTTTCTCCCCAAACTGGTGATCCTTCACTAGGACATCCAGTTTGTTTGGGGGAGAGAAAGTGCCTTTTCTCCCCAAAGAAACTGGCGATCCTATGCTCAGATCACCAGTTTGGTTGGGGGAAAGGTGTATGTGCCCTACCCCCAACCAAACTGCCACTCTCAGCAGAGATCTCTTCCCCAAAGCCCACAGGACTGGTCTCCAGCCCTGCAGGGCGTGGAGTAGAGATAAACGTTGGGAAATTTGAGACAAACCTTTGCATCACACAATGTTAAGATAACATTGTGTGATGCAAACGGTTGCCTCCAATTTCCCAACATTATCCAATGTTAGCGTTATCTGAGGCAAACATTATCTGAGGTTCCACTGCATTTAGTTATTTAGTGGAGCTTTGGAATATGAACTACATGACAGAACAATTTTAAGTGTCACGTTCCAACTAAAGATTCAGCTCAACAAATTCCATGTTTAAATTGTTTTTATGAAGACAAGCACACTAGAAATGTTTCCTGCAATATCTGAACTTTTTTCTGTAGCCTTTTAGGAAGTTGTAGGTTGGAGCATATGCTAATTGAGTCATGTCAATTTCACTTGAAGTTGGGTTTTCTGCCCTCTATGCCTTCCATCCTTTTTTCTCACCTTGTTTTCATTTGTATAACTTTAATTCATGTTATCAATTCCATTTAAAATAGAATTTGGCCCTGGGCTACAAGCCATTTGTTCTCCATTTGCAGTTTATTATTCCACAGTTTGGATCTCAGATGGCTCTCTCCCTTTTTCTTGGATTGTAAATTGTAAACCAATAATGCAATAGAAGAGTTAATTAAAAAAGAGAGAAAGGTGTGCAGCAAGCAGCAGTGATTTGCTGTATAAAGGGGCAGGAAAACAAAGTACATTCTTGAAAGGTAAAAGATTTACACTGTGCAGTAAGTTATGAGTAAACTATTAGTAAATTCTTATGTATCTGCTGAGTATGAAATACCACCTGTGGATTTCTAAGACCAATTAATTTGCAGAACTAGCAAAGTTCCTTATGATAATACCTGACTGGATTAAAACTATTTTAGTAGGAGCTAGACCAGGGATTCTCAAACTGTGGCCCATGGCACCATTTCATGTGCCACCACCACCACCTCCACCACACTAGGAAGTGCCATGTGGTGGAGGAAGGACAAAATGGCAATCCGACCACCGAAGCTGTCTGAGGGAGTGTGACCTGGCCCTCGACTTTAAAAGTTTGAGAACTCCTGAGCCAGATAGATAAACAATCTATTAAGAGAAGAAGTGATCAGTTACTTTGCAAACCATAACAACTCTGATAGTCATATGAGTGGATAAAATGGCTTTGAAGTAGAAATGATTTTAAAAGCCTTAAATACTGAGACTGAAATGTTATGGACGCGTATGCAATAGTAAGACATATAGAGCACATTGAGACTTACTTTTCTTTTTAAAATTGTTTTGAAATCACCCTGTTTAATATGCTTTTAATGGTTTATATATCCTGTTTTAGTTTTGCTTGTTTTTTTAAATATTTAAGCCACCTTGAGTTTTTTCTCTGGGAGGTAGGTGGCATAAAAATTAAATAAACAAATGAACAAATAAATAAATACATAAAAGTAAGTTTGAGATTGCAAGCTAAAATGAAAACCAAAAACATCTCAGCATTCTATTTCCTTCCCCATGAAATAAGGACCCCACATTTAATGGGATAAACCTCATATAGGTAGACTGTTTAGAAACAGAGGAAAGAAAAACAGCTGGAATTTGGCTATGGATCTCAATAGAGTCTATATCAGGGGTTCTCAAAGTTTTTAAACTGGGGGCCGGATTACGCTCACTCAGAGAGCTTTGAGGGCTGGACTGCCATTTTGTCCTTCCTCCACCACATGACATTTCCTGGTGTGGTGGAGGTGGTGGTGGCCCACATGGAATGGTGCCATGAGCCACATCCAGCCCACGGACCGCAGATTGAGAATCCCTGTTCTATATTGTGGACCTCAATGTGGGTCCAATAACACATGCTCTTCAATTCTTTAATCCATTGTTCTCACAGTGCTCATCAGGGGCTGCCAATATGTCATGCTACTTCCTTATCATGGGATACACGAGCCCAAGAAAAGGTCAGTTGTGGTGATGACTAATTCCCAGTCTGGCACCATCTTCTGCCAGCATTCTAATTTACCTTGGAATTGGCAATGCTTCAGGGAATTCAGAATTGACACAAACCACAAGGATAGGTAATGCGATGCAAGATGCCATCCTTGCAAGGGTAATGCTATCACCACATTGACCAAAATCCCCAGTACCCGTTAAGACAAGGCCTGAATTAAATACCACAGTCCTATGACTGACTTATCTTTTTCACAGTAGGTCAGGTGAAAGGAACTGCAGAATGAACTCACCAAACGTTTCCCTCATTTTGGCAGTTTCATGTCTGAATTATATAAATTGCAAAGCTTTGAAATGCCCAGCATTTAGCTGAGATGTTCCAGAGACAAACCATCATTGCATCAATCTTTTATGTTTTAATTCAGGTATGCATATATAGTAAATCTGTTGATCTGTCCATCCATGATCACTTTCCATTCCTTGACTGGTGTTTGATCAAGTGTACTGAATCCAAGGAGAAATGTTGCATTGGAAGTGGCTTCCGGTCCTAGGAAAGTGTTACCTGCAGTACACAATTTGTACAATTTGTAACACAAGTACAAATCAAGCTGATCTCTGTAGTATTTCACCTATTTCATTTAACTGTAAATTTTAAAAAGCATATAGCTACAGAGAGACACCTGTGAGATTTGGACCACACACAATCCTTAGAAACATATAATGCTTAACCATATTGCATGTGTGTGTGTTGCAAATGTGGTGTCTGTATAATTTTCCTTCCTGTTTTTATGTTGTTCAGTCACACAGTCGATTACAACCCTTTGCCACCTTCCTATATACTTGCAATATTGTGATGACAGCAATAAAGAAATGGGCATGGCTTCAGTTTGAAATTTGCCTCATCTCTTGTTTTTTTTTTAAACCTTGCCTTTACTGCTACACATCTTTTGTAGTGTGACTTGAACAATTCTTTTTTTAATGATGCAATGTATTCTCTGAATCTCTTCTTGCCTACCTACCCTTCCAGCCTATGTACATGCTAGAAAGAAACCTCCCATCTCTCTGTGCCTCTACAACAACAGCAGCCCAGTTGACAAAGATAGTTTACCAACTTGGGCTGGCTATTGAAGAGCTTGTAAACAAATTCATAAATTTGTCATGCTGATTATAGTGTCGGCAAACACAATGGCTGATCATGTTATAAATGTTTATCAACACCCGCACTCACCCACCTGCTAAGAGGTGCTATGCTTTAATGAAATTGTTTGACTATCTGGACTGGTTGCTAAGATACAGTGTTCTCGTTACTATGGATGTGATGCTTACAGATTTCTGTTATCAAATAATGATTAGAGATGCGCTAACCTCAAGGTGTTCCGTGCTGCGAAAGGTTTGCTGAGCCTCAAATTAGTAAACTGTCTGCCTGAGCAGACACTTACAGAAGGCACGCACAAGCATCAAAGTTATAGGGCTGACATTTTAAAAAGAGACAATATCGGTCAGAGGAAACATCCCCTGCATATGATGAAAGACTATCTGTGAAAATGTTTACATGATCAGTTGCTTAGCACAAATGTCTTCATGACATCTTTCCAACTTAGGATGTTTTCGAGTCCTTGTGTTAAATAATTGCATTTCTTTTCATTTGCATTAAAAGCTCCCTAACACTCATTTTTTGCAACAGCTTGGCATTCTACAAAGATCAGAACCCACATTTGTCCTCCAGGAGATAACATGAAAAGGATGGAATCAAATTAGGAAGGGAAAAAACCCTACATATTTTAATATTGGCACACAGGAGGTGACATATTCTTAAACAATCAAGTTCAGAATCAGAAGTGTTCTTGATGAAAAACTGGCTAAGTAGTACAAAAGGGAAATATCCATTATTTGGCATCATTTCCATTTCTGCCTTGGGCCACACCAATTTGCTTGTGGCCCTCTTCAGAAGCCAGAGTAAACGTTAAACCTCACTTTGTCATCTTTTACCTTAATTGTCAGACAAGATAATGAATGGCATGGTATTCCTTCTCACAAGGATTGTGTTCACACTGCCAAAGGAGTAAATAATCTTAAGTGTAATTGTTGAGCTCATTATTGAATTAAGGGTTCAAGTGGTAGTTACAGTGACAGCATTAGTGTGAATGTGAGTTGAAAGTTAGCTATGTTGAATTAATCTAAATCACAAGTTGGTGGTTCCTCTTTGGCGGTTGGGAATAACTCTCTTAGAGATGGCCAGTTGTCCATTTCAGCACTACCTAAATTACTGTTTGTTCCTCAGGGATCCTATTTCTGCCACTGCACGTAAAATCCTAGCATCTGTCCCTGACCATAAACCACATAATTGTGGGCCAATAAATGAAATCCAGCATTATACAGTCAAACCTCGCAAAAAGAGCACCTCGCTTAAAGAGCAGAATTTTCTCTGAATATTCACTTTGCTTAACAAATAAAACCAACCAAAAACTTGCTTAACAAATAAATCGGGGTTCACAATCCCCCCCCCCCAAACAGAAGTCACAATTGGTCACTTACAATGGTGTTTCGCTTAAAGAGCAAACTCACTTAAAGAACAATCCTGTGGAACGCATTATGCTCTTTAAGCGAGGTACAACTGTACTACCTACTCTCTATATAACAGATACTTTCAGAATTAGAGTAGTGGGAAAGTGGCTAATGTTCTACCATTTCTCATCTATCAGGTTCAGAAGATCTGAGTACATTATAGCACTATTACTCAGGTATGTTTTCTCCCATGTGCATTTTCCAGTTTGGTGTTTATGGGCCTCCACTCATTATTCTGACTCTTCTCTTTCACTCAGTTGTAATATACATTTCCTTCTGAGATAGTCTGCAAAAGATAAATTATTTTTCCTGGAGAAGGCTGATTGTGATTTGAAACCATGGCAAATGTGATGCGGAAATGCCTGTGTTCGGGAGAGGGGACACAAGCTCTTCTAGGGTTTGTGCATTAAATGTACAGATGCTTCACTCTGGAAGTACATCTACCATATTCTGTCTCTGTTGCAGAGCTGAGGACTAAGAAATCTGCTTCTGTGGATTTCTAGCAGAAGCTGGTAATAATAAGATTGATTGGCAAGCAGCTTTGCATTACTTGTTGTCCTGCCCCAGCATCTGTTGCTGTTTAAATACTTTCCAAAGCAATAACATGCTTTTGTTGTTGGGGTAGTTGTGGAGGTGAAGGGGAGAATACAGAATTAATATGAAATAGTGGTTGGTACTGGAGCTGAAGATCAGTGAATGAACAGCTTACTGTGGCTAGGCTGTCCAAGTGAACTGTGGGTTTAAGAGATCAAGCCTACTGAAATAACTGAGAAATGTGGTTGTTTTAAGAAACCAAATGTTGGAGGAAGCCATGCTGACATCATGAAAGGCTGCCCGGGGGTTGCCCATTTTGGTTTTCACCAAGTAGGGCGGCATATAAATTGAAATAACAACAACAACCACCACCACCACCACCACCACCACCACCACCACCCCGGGCAGCCTTTCATGATATTTCCGGGCTGCCCATTTTGGCTGCCCAGAAATATATTTTTGGAGGGGGGTGGAGAGGCAACCAAACCGGTTGCCTGGGGGTTTACCACCCCCATTGCGACCCCTCCTGATGGGGTGCTACCGGTTTGGGCGAACCAGTCTGAACTGGTAACATCCCATCACTGCCTAGAAGGAAGGAAGGAAGAGTTTACTGCCACCTCTGCCCCTTACACCTGGTGTTCCAAACTCTGTTCACATACAAGAATGTTAGATTTCAAGATTTTGGAACCTTAAGCAGTGCAAATGGTTTTAATATTGAGGGGAGAACATCCCACAAATGTATCATTCTGCCAAGTGAAACACATAAATAAAAATATTGACATATTCTATGCCACAAAAATAAACAAAGTACTGTACAGTTGTACCTCGCTTAAAGAGCATAATGCGTTCCACAGGATTCCTCTTTAAGCGAGTTTGCTCTTTAAGTGAAACACCATTGTAAGTGACCAATTGTGTGTGTGTGTGTGTGTGGGGATTGCAAAGCCGGATTTATTTATTAAGCGAGTTTTTGGTTGGTTTTATTTGTTAAGTGAAGCAACCATTCAGAGAAAATTCTGCTCTTTAAGCGAGTTACTCTTTAAGCGAAACGCTCTTTATGCGAAGTTTGACTATACAGTATAAGTGTACTCCAAACCTGTTGGTTCAAATTACAGTTCACTGGACCTTAGAAAACTTAATCAGACTCTAGGAAGTTACTTTTAAAAAGTAATTAGATTATAGTTCCAAAGGCTAAAACCTTTTAGCATTATATATGCAATGCTAAAAATCTTAATAATTTCTCACAAGTCAAAAGTAACAAAATAGTAACTTTTTACTTTAAAACAATCTAAAGGCTACAAGACACTGGTCTTCAGCCAAAGCACTCTTTCTTTCTCAAGTACATTAAAACACCAACTTACATATGCCCCGAGTTACATAAAATTCTACTTACATAATCATTTTTGCACTAAAACAATGTCTTGATTTACATAAATGTCCCATTTTACATAAGACAGTTTCCTATGGGTTTGTTTCAAGTTACGTAAAAAATCAGTTTTTCTAAGGGGTTGTTTTGATTTGCATAAATATCATTTTCCTATGGGTTTGCTTTGATTTATGTAAAATTCATTTTTCCTATGGGTTTGCTTTGAGTTAAGTAAAATACCGATTGACATAAAAGCCTATGGTACAGACTTTTTACATCCGTAAGGGGTTTTACTGTATACCACATCATCCACAAGAGAGCAGGTAAAGCCATTTAAGCCAGCACCATGTGGTATTGCTCTTACATCATTAACGGAGGTAAATCCCCTGTAGCTATAAAAGTAGCACTTAAAGTTTATACAGCAAAAGAGTGGCGTTGTTCCTGATTGGGTTAAAACTGTAATGAACTGCAGAAAAAGGAAACAAAGTTCTAATTAAGTATTTTTTTCAGAGTAGATACTTTTCATGTTCGGACCTTAAATTACAAAAAAAGTTGTTGTTGTTGTTGTTGTTGTTGTTGTTGTTGTTGTTGTTGTTGTTGTTGCTGCTGCTGCTGTTGCTGTTGCTGTTGCTGTTGCTGTTGCTGTTGCTGTTGTTGTTGTTACATTTGAATTTTTATGCCGCCCACTCGACATTGCGACTCAGGGCGGCTCACAACAATACCACATCTAATACATTACACATATATTGCAATACAATAAAATAAGATACAATTAGCATACAGTAATGGGGAGGGGGAAGGACCAGACCACAGTATCAAAAACATCACATAAGTCAAAACATCAGAAGTCAACTACCATCATAAAACCATTTAAAAAGTCAATCATCTAAAAAGTTCAACAAGTCAGCCGCAAAAGAATCCAAGGTCTAAAAGTCCTAAATGTCCAAGGCCTAGGCAGGCCAGGGGGCGATGTTCCCCCCCCCAACAGTCAAGTCCATGGTCAAGTCCATGGCACCAGCCAGCATAAGGGGCAGGAAACTCCACCACACCAGGGTCCTTGCCACCAGCCCCTGTGTTGCCGAGCCACCCATTCTGTTGCTGCCCACTCCACCGCAGCTCAAACTGATGCTTGGCCTGCCACACCCGACACCGACCCAGCCACAGCTGGAAGTGGAAAGCAACTGCTGCTGATGTTAAGGGAAGAAAGCATGGGAAAGATGTCTTCCAAACAAAAACAATTCTTCTATCTCTGCCACCACCATCTGCATTGAGAACTGTATAAGCATTTTTTTTAATCACCTGATTTTTAACTTTTATAGAGATAGAGGACTGATGTTACTGAATGATGCAGGATAAATATGTTGGGGTTCAGAGGCTGGCACCAATGACATCACTTGCTCTGAGGTTGAGGTGATTATGAGGTACAGGGAAGAGTAGAGTTGCTGCTCTATTTTTATTAGTACACATGGTTTGTTCATGGCAGTTTGTCTCTGTCACATACTCATCCAGTAGGTAGCAGCTGTTGAAATAGGCATTTATTGTTTAGGATCTCCTGAGACCACCTCCACCATCTGGCTCCCGGGACCCTGCCCCTGGCTGGGGCTTGAAAAGGCGGCTGTGACAGCAGAACTTTGCCACTGCCACCACCCGAGGACTACCTGTGGCTGGGGTGGGAGGCCGCCATGGCAACTGTGCCGGGACCACCTCCACCACCGTGTTCCCAGGAGCCTGCCCCTGGCTGGGGCTTGAAAAGGTGGCTGTGATGGCAGGACTTTGTTGCCCCCGGTGCCTGAGGACCACATGTGGCTGGGGTGGGAGGCCGCGACACCAACCACACCAGGACTGCCTCCATTACCTGGCTCCCAGGACCCCACCCCTGGCCGGAGCTTGAAAAGGTGACCTGTGATGGCAGGACTTTGCCGTCCCCGCCCAAGGACCACCTGCAGCTGGGGAGGAGGCCACCACGGCAACTGCGCCGGGATCACCACCACCTGGCTTCTGGGACCTGCTCCTGGCTGGGCATTAGGATTTCGCCATAGCGGCACCTGAACTTAATTGTGGTTGGGGTAGAGGGGTTGTTGATTAGCATTGTAATGGTATCTTGTTTTCATTGTATTGTATATTGTTGAATTGATTACTGTATGATTTTTGTATTGAATATTGTGTATTGATTATATTGTGACTATATTGTTTATTGTGTATTGATTATTTATTTATTTTATTTTTCGCATTTTTATGTCGCCCTACTCACAGAGCGACTCAGGGCAGTTTAACATGATGTGATAGAACAACATTAAAAACACAACAATCCCACAAAGTTAAAAAAATTGGTTACAATATTAAAGGGAATTCAACAAATTTAAAATTAAAAGATTGACAATTAAAAGATTAAGAGATGGGGGGGGGTGTCAAATCAACCAATAGGTTTGGGTCATCATCTGGCCAGTGCCCCATACCTGCCACACCAGCCATGTTTCTATACCCTTCGTGAAGGACCTAACTCAGTTGGCAGGAGGTTCCACAGGGCCAGAGTGGACACAAAGAAGACCCTCTTTCTGGTGCTAGAGAGATGTGCCTCTCTAACTGATGGCACAATTAGAGAGCCTCTCCGGTCCACTCTGGTGGGACGGACAGATGGTCTTGGAGTGACGTGGTCTTGTAAGTATCCTGTCCCACTACCATTTAGGGCTTTAAAGGTAATTACCAGCACCTTGAATTGCACCTGGAGGGACAATGGCAACCAGTTCAGATCACGAAGCAGTGGTGAGGCACATGTGTAATGTCCTCAACCCATCACTACCTGGGCAGCCACATTCTGGACCAGTTGCAGCCTCCGAATGGTCATCAAGGGCAGCCCCATGTAGAGAGTATTACAGTAATCAAGTCTGGAGGTGACCAGAGCATGCATGACTATGAGCAAGGAGTCCTGATCTGGGAGCAGGCGTAACTGATGTATGACACAAAGTTGTGCAAAAGCCCTCCTGGTCATGACTGCCACCTGCTCTTTGAGCAGGAGTCAGGAGTCCAAGAGGACCCCCAGATTACGCACTGGGTCTGTTTGTGGCAGAACAGTCCCATTCAGAACCAAAGATAGTAACTCCCAAGATAGCGTGGGACCCCTGACTCACAGCCACTCAGTCTTGCCAGGATTCAGTCGTAGCCCATTGTCCCCCATCCAGACCCTGACTACCTCCAGACACCTGGAAAGGACTTCCACTGCATCACTTGGATCTCCATGGGCTGAGATATATAACTGGGTATCATCTGCATATTGATGATACCTCATCCCATGGGAATGGATGATCTCACCTAGCAGCTTCATGTAGATATTAAATAGGAGAGGCGAGAGCACTGAGGCCTGAGGCACCCCATATGGGAGGGGCCTAGGGCTGGACCTCTCGCCCTCCAAACACACTGACTGGGTCCGGCCCTTCAGAAATGGGGAAAACCAGGACCACACAGTGCCCTGGATCCCCAATCCTCGGATCCTTTCCAGAAGGATACTGTGGTTGATGGTATCAAAAGCCACAGAGGTCAAGAAGAGCCAGGATGGACGGATATCCACTGTCCCACTCTCGCCAAAGATAATCCACAAACATGACCAATACAGTTTCAGTACATACTGTATGATTGTGAGCTGCCCTGAGTCGGGTTTCCCCTTATTGGGCGGCATATAAATGGAAATATTAAATTAAATTAAAATCTTGGAAAGTCCCCTGAGCTAGCTCTTTTCTCTATTCCTTAAATTATGTGTACCCAATGCCAAGCAGTCAAAAAATAATAATCTGACATCTGTTCAAATTTCACCAACATTGACAGTTAGACCCTCCACGCAAGATGTGTCTCTGTTACAGTCATAACTCACATAATGAATTTAATTCGTTCTGCAAGGTTGCTCACTATGGAAGTTTTTCGCTATGTGAGTGAGACTCGCATAACAAATTTTTCGCTATGCGAGTTGGACTTTTCCCTATGGAAAAACTCGCATAACGAGCATTTCAAGGGGGAAAACTCGCATAGCGAAAATTTTCGCTATGTGAGTTTCCCCCATAGAAACGCTTGTTATGCGAGTTTTTCCATAGGAAAAAGTCCGACTCACATAGTGAAAAATTTGTTATGCGAGTCGGACCGCTTAGCAAAAAACTTCATTGTTATGCGAGTTTTTCACTAAGCGAAACACTCGTTATGCAAGGTTTGACTGTATTTTGATTACTATGCCCCAGTTCATATTTCAGGTATTTTTGTGCACTCTTCTTGTACACCTTTTGCTTAATAACTAGAAGCTGAATTCATGAACTCAAATCTACTGAAGGTGTCAGGCTGAAGGCACTTTGAAAGTTTACTCCATGATTGCTACAGGGACTGACTCTTGACTGTATTGCATTTTCATTTTTATGTTGGATTTATTTATTGCATTGATAGTATTGCATTATGTTATTTTTATACTATGTTGTTGTATCTACGTTTGATATTGTAATATTGTAATATATGTTGTCTATGTTATGTTAGCCGCTCTGGGTTGCTTTGGCAAGTAGAGCGGCATTAAAGTCTAAATACAAATACAAAATACAAAAATGATGGTCCACCATCACATAAGTGGGTTGTAGTCAGTGAATGATGGACCTGCATGTGCACATAGGGCTTCAGTGATGAAGAAAGGCTCTCTTTGTATGCTCACTGCATACTATCTTCTTATGTTACACGTCGCGACTCCAGCTTTAAAAGCCTGTTCAGATAAGTTAGGCTAACACAGACCAATGAGATTTGTGACTAAGGGTAGATTTGTATTGAGATCTTCCCAATCCTAGTCTAAACCAGCTTTCCCAAAGCTGTTACCCTCTAAATCAGTGGATCCCATCATGTGCCCTATGGGGGACTTCAATTCCCAGAAGCCTGTCAGTACATTGACTGATCAGCGCTTAGACTTCTGGAATTGAAGTCCCAAAATCAAAGGTTGGGAAACACTGCTCTAGATATCTGAGACAAGACCTGTCTACTCCAATAACCCATGGCAAATCAGGGATGAGGACACTTGTTACCCAAAATCTAGAAATCTCCATGTTGGGGAAGGCTGCCTTAAGCAGTATGTCACACATTGACTTAGTAAGTCTTAGTAAGTCCACAGACGTGGTATAAAATTTCTCTTTACGTTAATGCATTGACTTTTTAAAAAATACAATCACAATACTTTGAATGGATTTACAGGATGGAGTTAATACTGCTGAGCAGAACCATCTATCGTTAATTCCGATAATATCAAGCCATGAATACCTGTCCATGTGGGATAGTATGCACACTTTATCTATAACAGCTGTTGTCTGTTTCAGCTGGGGGGAAAAGATTTTCTTCAAATTTATGCTGTAGTGAGTGATTTGCATTGCATCAGATTATGCTGGGATATATTGTGTCATATGGCATGACCTGGTATAACCTGACTTAATGCAACACACATGTTTGTATTGTATTACACATTTTAAAAAAAATCTTTGAAAAGCTGTTGGAAGCAGGTGGCTTCTGTAAATGGAAGACACTTTTCTGTGCTATTTTATAACAACAAAATGTCCAAATGTGTCTGAAACGTTCGTCAGAAGGATCAGAGAAAACTGTAGACAGAAATATTTTTAATCTGCTTTTTCCTGTTTTGAAAAAGGATCACTAGATCTCCTTTAAAGTCCATAAAAATTGGTTGTGTGGTTTTGAAAATAGCCAGCAAGAAACAATGCAGAAATTAAGGGATTCTCATTTTTGAAAAGCAATCTCATTTTTGAAAAACAATGGCTGGTAACTGTTCTCCACCCTCTCAAATTCTAATAAAAATCTCTGGGTAGCGGGGCAGAGTCCAACACATTAATTAAATATGTTCCTTTTCCTGGTAGACATTTAATTGACCATATAAACTATATTCTTCAAAATCAGGAGCATGGAATTTAATGCTGTTAAATCCTTTATACAACAGAGCTTGAAAAAGTTACTTTTTATGGACCAACTCCCAGAATCTTCATGCAACCATGACTGGTGATCATACTAAGATACGACTACAGTCTGAAAGCCTGCAATTTCCAAGCTCTGAGTAGACATTGGGTATTGTGTATTAGTTCAGAGATTTTGGCATAAATGGTGAAGTTCTGCTCCTCACACTATCTGTTGGTATGAACTGATCAGCCTGCCTGAAGTGATTCTCTGTCAGTCTGGCATGACAGACGCAACATATTTTGAATTAAGTTACTATTATACAGATTTTGTATATTATACATACACACATGGGGCTTGTTAAATGCAACTTGTATGGCAGTGTGTTTCTCCCTGAGTGTACTGAATATTTTCTGAAGCACAACATGACATAGCTAATTGCATTTACCATTTTAGACCTAAGTGAATAAAGATTGATGTTAGTCTTACCCTTAGGCACAGTGAGGTGGCTACCCCACATACTGGGTGAGTGGGTAGCATCAGCAAGTTAAAGAAGAGAGCTGTGAGTTGCAGTATGGACTTTTTTGCATCACCTGAGCTACTGTAGTGTGATCTGGTATGGTGGAAGATAATGTCCTATTGACAACATTGGCTCTAAAAAAATAAGTTCCTATTTCTTGTCTAGGCTGGATCTGTCCTTAGTCAAGGGTGATGCTGGCTTGTTTTTCTACTCACCTGACAAAATCATTTGAACCTCCAATTTACTAAGGTCTCCCTTGCATGAAAGACAGTTGTGTCTGACTCTAGGGGGTTGTGCTCATCTCTGTTTACAGCCAAAGAGCCAGTGTTGCCTGCATCCACAGACATTTCTGTGATCATGTGGCAGGTCTGATTAGACACCAAAGTGCACAGAATGCTGCTACCTTTCCTGCCAAAGTGGTACCTATGTATCTACTTGCAATTTCTTGCTTTCAAACTGCTAGGTTGGTAGGAGCTGGGACAGAGACAGGAGCTCATTCTGTCATCCTATTGACTAAATACAACACAATTCTGTTGGATCAATGGAAGCGAATTACTTTTCAGAAACCATAGGTACTTTAATGATGCCAACAAGCCAGTACTTCAAGGGGTACCTTTACACTTTCTCCACCTGCTTGCCATGTCTGCTATCTGTCGAGACAAACCACTAGCGAACAGTGCTTGCCTGCACTTCCTTTTCCACAACTGCTGCTTCCTCTGCATCTTTCACTTGCATAGCCTGACTGCCTTCTATGTACCTTTAACATACCTCTTCTTCTACCCATCTCTTTCTGTCTCTTGTGGGGAATTAGCGCTAGCCAGCCCTGTCATGCTACGTTACATCATGAATGCCCCTTTGGCCGGCTGCAAACATTTCCCCTTCAGCAAGAGGAATAATATATAACTGTTCACTCAGCATGCACATTTACAGACTATAGGCAAGGAATACCTAAGTGCAAGACAGGGACATCTATAGGCAAGAAATACCTACATCTGAAACAAGGGCACCTTGGGATGACTGCTCCCTGAACTCTTGATAATATCACCCCCTCCCATGCCCATTCCTGTTGATACCCTGCACAAGGATACTTGCTTTTCCTTCTGTCAGGAAAGTTACTTTTAGAACTGCAACTCCTTGAATCCATAGTCAGTGTGGCCACTCAATTCTGGGAATTCTAAAAAAGAAAAAAAAAGGAAGTTTTTGTCAATCTTGCCTTTTGCGATACATTTCTGGCAACTCTTTCCTTCTATTACTGGATGTTCAGTTTGGGTGCTATTAAATGCAGGCAGAGACTATGGTGCCAGCAATTCAAAGAAGGAGCTTTCACAGGCTTCTTGTGAGAACTCTGAGGTTCTGAGATATAAACAAAACATCAGGGGGAAAATAGAGTCCAAATGTTAGAGGATCCCGTCTCCAAGTGGGCCACGATGCTCAGTGGCTTCAGAATGCTGATGAACCCAAGCTAGGAAGAGAGTAGAAATTATGGTGGTGGGGAGAAAAAGATGGAGCTCAGTCCTGAGTGGATCCCCCTTGAATGTTGTAGCAATGAGTCACATATACAAAGGGGTACACAGCAAGAGCCTCAATGATTATGGTATTTTTGAATCACAATCGAGTGTATCATGGTAATGGCAACTTGTGTAGCTGGCTAATCTTTCGCATACTGGGTCAGGTGAACGGAACTGCACAATGAACTCACCAAAAGGTGCCTTCATTTGGCAGTCTGCGGTGGCTCAGTGGTTAAGAAGCTTGTGTCGTTAGCTGGAAGGTCAGCAGGTTGGCAGCTAGAGACCTGAATATTCCTGCCCTCTCCGGGCCCCTTCCATCTCACCCAGAGACGGAAACAGCTGTGGGCGGTGAGGTGCTGCCCCCGCCCTCCCGCCGGGACCCTTCCACCTCGGCCCAGAGGCTGATAAAAGAACAGGCGACGGCGGGCGGCGAGAGGATGCTCCAGCTCTTTCTCCAGGCCCCTTCCATCTTGCCCGGAGATGGACACAGCTGTGGGTGGTCAGGCGCTGCCTCCAACCTCCCTCTGGAACCCTTCCACCTCGCCCCTGAGGCCGATAAAAGAACAGCTGGCGGTGGGCGTACGTTGTATTTTTGACATTTGATTATATTGTTTGTAATGCTGGATTGGGTTTTTTGTAATGCTGGATTGAATTTTTTGTCATTATATTGTTATATTTTTATATTGTATGCTATTTTGTACTTTGGGATTGTATTTCTACATTGTATTTCTGGTTTGTACAGTTATATTGTTGCTTGATTGCGTTTAGCTGTGTGGTGTCCTATCATTGCATTGTTAGCCTTGTTGTACGTTATTGGTTGATTATATGCTATTTGTTGGTCGCACCAAGTAGGGTGGTATAGAAATCCAAAAATAAAATAAAATAAAAAGACTGCATGACAGAATGAGCATCTGCCTCTGTCCCAGCTCCTGCCAACCTAGCAGTTCAAAAGCAAGAAATTGCAAGTAGATAAATAGGGACCACTTCGGTGGGAAAAGACCTTGGGGACATGAAAGGAGTCTCATTCGGGTGTCCTCTTAGTGGAGTTCCTCCAGCAAAAATCCTTTCAACCCAGAAACCATCTTTGTGTGCTTCTGACATGATAATTATTATTTTTTTGACAGTTTCACATCTGGGCTAGACACAGAAGAAGAAGACATATAAAAAGAACCATCGTGGTATTCAGCCATTCAGAGTTATTTCCCTCCTGCTCAAATTCACAGGTCATGAAGTATAACCGCTGAGGCTAAAGAATACACACACAGCAAGAGAAAAATAACCTTTATAAAACAGGTCTCAGTCAAGCTTTTGCCCCCCCCCCCCATCGCCTCATGCCCCAAGTTAGTTAAACCAGTTAATGTCCTGACCATAGTCCATTACACACAGGTGGTGATACAAGTTTGTGGGTCACTGAGCACTGTTCATTTCCCCTGTAAATCACATTTTCTGAGGCACATGTTCTAAATGCTTTTGGGAGCTCTTAACACAACAGAGGTAAGAGACACGGACATTTCTAAGTCTCTCCAGAGATTCCCCCTATTTTTATCTATCTTCTTTTGTTGATGCTGTTGTTTTTAAAGTTTGGTAAAGAGAAAACTAGGAGTGTTACCCAAATCTCCTATTTATCAGGGAATGCTGGAAGAAACATCCTCAAGATTGAAAATTAAGGAGTTTGCTATAATGAATGTGTTTAAAGAACAACCTGACTTAAATGTTCCAAAACTTTCAAAGACATCCATCTTCTTTTGACATCTTATTGATTTCAATGGGAGGGGTTAAAGATAACTGGTACCATGCCAGCTATCTTCCATTTGAGAACCTTGTTTCCTTATTATTTCAGCATTGTTTCTCTGTATTATGAATTTATTTCGGTAATGCATACTGTGCCTTGGTATTTTTTTTAAATAAGTGAATAATCTTGGGCTATGAATTATCTCATGTTTGGACAATTAGTACTAATTTATTTGGTCTTTTTAAAAAAATACTTAATGTGAAAATGTAGTTGGCCTTACAGAGCCCTGGTGACACAGTGTTCAAACTGCTATACTGCAGCCAGAATGTTGCAAGTTCGATCCTGGCCAGGGCTCAAGGTTGACTCAGCCTTCCATTCTTCCAAGGTCAGCATAATGAGGGACCACCATGTTGGTGGCCCCAAGGTGCTATGGTGTGGTATAGAAGAGTAATTGCTATTGCTATTATCATTTCAATATTTCTGTTTGTTTAATTTATCCATCAGAATTTCATTTAAGAAAAGTACATGTTTTATCCTCAGAGCCTCAAAGGTGTCTTAGAAATAATAGTAAACAATTCAAAGAACACAGTTAATCATCACAATAATAGCTTCACAGCTCAATATCAACATCAAAGAGTACTAGCATTCCGGCAAGAAAACCCATCAGATGAAAATTAAGCACTGCAAATTTGTCACCACGACCCTTCCCACAGTTGACTTCCAAGATTTGATCACAGCAATGTCTCATGACTGTTATAACTATTTGCTTTATTGACCATTGCCAACCTGTGCTAATTATTGGCAGTTGGGTGGCTTAAAAACTGTATTTCCAAAAGGAAGTAACAAAAGGCTTATAAAGATGTCACGTGTGTCTGACCATAATAGATCTGTCACAACGTACTTGAGTGTACCTTTCTTTTTACAGAAGTGCGTAATGAAGGATTGCTGTGCTGTGCTGTATGTTGATGTAGATGATTTTAATGTTCTTAATGTTATTGTAATACCCCAATGTGAAATAATCTCAGCTAACAGTCGCTATAAAATATTTTTAAGAGTATGTTTTACAGGGAAAGCAGTTGAGTTGGAATGAGCACACAGACGAAGCATTGCGTTGTATACTAATTATCTACATCAGTGGATGTGCGAATGGGCTCGGAGCACTTTACCTGCCGGGTTGAACAACTTGCTTGGAGTCAGAGTGTTGACGCTTCCTGTGGGCACCTGACTCTTCTGTGCATCACATCACATTGAGTTATGTCATGTTCTGTCACATCATAGACAAGATATGACCCAATGTAACCTGACACAGTGCCAAGGCAGCATTGCACAGGGTCTGAGAGCCATGTGGACTGATATGTTGTCTTGTCAAGGTCATTGGACTCACCCCAGCTAGTCAGGAAGCTGCATATCCTCCTATTTAGCTTGAATGTTTATCAAAACATTTGGCCTAAGAAATATAAAAAGAATTTTCTTTACTGGTATTTATTTACAGCACTTAAAAAGCTCTTTCTACTATTCATCTAAAGCAGTGGTTCCCAAAGGGGGGCACATGCCCCACAGGGGGACTTCAATTCCCGGAAGCCTAAATCAGTACATTGGCTGATCAGTGCTTTGGGGCATTGATTTAGGTCTCTGGGAATTGAAGTCCAAAAACCAAAGGCTGAGAAGGTAAAGGTTGCCCTTGCTTGAAAGCCAGTCATATCTGACTCTAGGGTTCAGTAATCTCTCTTTATATCCAAAGAGCTAGTGCTGTCTGTGTCTGCAGATGTTTCCATGGACATGTGGCAGGCATGCCTCAACACTGGAGTGCACTGAAGTGGTCCCTTTTTTATCTACTTGCAATTTCTTGCTTTTGAACTGCTAGGTTGGCAAGGAAACACCAATCTAAAGGGAACCACAGTGCTGCTAACTAATTTGCAGCTGTGACCAAACCCCAATTCCCCCCTCCCATATTAATTTATATCAATAGCAAACATTTTCCAAATGTATTAATTATACCTTCCTTCAAATACTATTTTGAGTAATCCTAGCTCAAAATGCAGTCTGCAGGAGCAGAACCTTTTTCTGTTACAAAACAAAAACATTATGTTGTCAGATTCCCCTGAAATCTGAGGGATTTGCCAGTAGAGTGATCTGACAGCTCTGTGCTCTAAAAATGGATGGAGGTAGTCCAGAATGCAGGAGTTATGTTAGATCCAAGTCTCCTCCACTTCAGAGACCCAGCCACTATACCAGGACCTAATATATATATAGTTTTTTTAAAAAAGCTTACCAAATTACTTAATACTATCTTCACCATTGCCATATTTAGTGCTGGTATAGTGGCATATATAGTGGTATATATTGGGGGGGGGGGTGTTCTTGAAATGTTTTTTGATATGTTTTTGTGATATGATATTTTGCTATGTGATATGTGTAATCGTTTCTTTGGGAGCCACTCAGAGTCACTGTGCAAGTGGGGCAGTATATAAGTTGAACAATACAATACAATACAATACAATACAATACAATACAATACATTATTATTATTATTATTATTATTATTATTATTATTATTATTATTATTATTATTATTATTATTATTATTATTATTATTATTATTATTATTATTATTATCAATTAGACTTATATGCCACTCTACTCGCCTCACTGAGGCGACTCAGAGCGGCTCACATAACATAAGCAACATATACAGTATTACAATCTTAAATATAAATACAGCATAATATATATAACAACAGATGCAGCACAGATAATGCAATCAATAAATTTTACATAAAAAGGAAAACAATAAAACAATACAATAAAATACAGTGTAAAAAAATACAGTACAGTCAAGAGAGACAGGACTCTTTGGCCAGCTGGCCCTCATTCCCCCTGTCCGACAGGCAGGGAGAGTTCTGTGATGTTCCTGGGGTGGCCATGGAGGCAGCAACAGCAGCAAGGTCTTTTATGGCTGGGCTAGCCGGTCCACACAGCTGACCCTCATTCCCCCTGTCCCACAGGCAGGGAGAGTTCTGTGATGTTCCTAGGGTGGCCATCAATACAATACAATACAATACATATGTAGATGCCTAAATTATTGGAAAATTACCTTAAGTTACCTATTTTAGTGTGATTTCCCTCAGATCTACTCTTGGGGTATACAACCTGATACTAGCAATAAGTTATCATCCAAGGCTTTTTCACATGATGGAACTCACACTTACAGACTTCCCCAAGAGAAGTGCCAATAGTGGCACTTAAGCAACCTTAGTACAATAATTGGGTGCAAACTGGACATTTGAAATGGCCTCATGAACAGCATTTGAGATGACAATTGACAGTCTGAACATGATGACTTTAGAGCTAAATCTCCGATGTCTCATTCACACATGGAGGTGATATCTTGAAGCTACAATCACCTACTGATGATGAAACTGTACATGCAAACAAGCCTTAAATGTTGAATTTCTTATTCATTCACACACACACACACACACTTTTATGCTGTTAGGAGCAACTGCATATCAAGTGTTATACACTAAGTGTTGTTTAGGCATGTTACTGTTTGAACTGCCTAATTTACAAATTTACATGCCGAAAGTGAATAAATTCAGATGTCATAGATTAGGTAATTAAGCAGCAAAATACAGTACGAGTGGGAATCAGGCATAAATGCTGGGAGTCAGACGGCCTTGCTGTCATACTTGGTGAATGTTAGATATTTCTGAAGGCACAGAAGATTTCTTCCAAATTTCAATCCCTCCATTTCCTCACTGGTGAGTCAGTAGAGTACTTTAGCTTGGTTTCAAGCCAGGAGCAGGTCAATTTTCCTCTTTTAATGGAGAAGAGAATATTGGCAGGGTAGACAGACCTCTCTTACAAAGTGCACACTGTATACAGAGGCACACATAGATCAAAGATTTTCTAGGTAAAATTTGGGGAATACAATTTTTGCGTTAATAAAAAGAGATGGTAGCAATTTTACTCTTTCTAGCCCCTTCTCTCTTCTTCTGTATGTTGTAGCATAACAAATGCCTTCTTAGTTATGAAACATTTATATTAGCAACTAAGACAAGGTTCAACAGATTTGGGGCAATCTAGACATAATGCTACTTGTGCCAATGGCTAGATTCTTGTTAAATGTAGATAGAGCATACATATCTTTCCTGTGGAGCTTCTATGTTTCCAGCTTTACTCCATGCAATCATCCCCATTTCCAGCAGGGTGCCAAACTATGCCACTGCCTGGTATGACTCCTGTCTAACATTCTTTCCATTTGCAGCTGTTTTCTCACCCCACTCTTACGAACGTCCAGTTCTGACCTGGAAGAAAGCAGCAATAGCCTTGCAGCGACAGGAAGCAAGATGGGAAGGACACTGTGTCTTTTTGCAGGTTAGTGCTTTTTTTTGCCAGCAAAAAGATACAGATGCCTTGTCTTGCTTCCTCCTTTCCGCATATTGCCGCTGCCTTTTGATTCCAATTGTAGATTTACTTGCTTCCTCAGAAAAGCACTAATACTCTTCATGTGCAAGCTTGAGGAAAGTCCCACCTATTGCACCCATGTACCCATACATACCCCCCCCCCCAAAAAAAAAACAACAACACAGGTGCAGGGCTAGTAGGATTCAATGCTAGAAAATTCTAGCAAATATAACCACAAGTTAGAATATATTTGATAACACAGAATTATCAGATGAAATCCAGTTGGAATTAAGAGTAGGTCCATTGAATCAGTGACATTTGGTGAGTCAACTGTTCCACAAGTTCCACTGAGTTAATGGCCTGACTTTAGTTTCTTTTTACTACTAGGTTTCAGCCATTGTTAATTAAATACTAGTTGAGTCCACAAAGCCTTGATTCTGGATGAATTGGAGAGGGTAGAAGAAGTATTAGTGGAGGTTGGGGAGGGAAAATACTACTGGATCAGGCTACCCACGGCTAACACACATCACCTTCTGGCTTACCAAAGACAGAATGAAATGGGCCCTACCTATGTAAATGGGAGTATATGCACCCACACTTACACTGTCTCATCCTCTCACCCCCTGATCCCACCCAAAATTGGCTGCTGTGTCACTCACTATACCAGTCAGAATGGCCAAAATCCTTCTGCTTAACATTGTAAACTACACTAGAGTATCCCCATTGAATCTATGGGGATTTGGTCCATCAATACTTCCATAAATTCCATTGATTCAAATGGTCCTACTCTAGCTATGACTTGGTTTAGAATAGTAAATTGGTTAGACTCAATGAAAATTACAGTTGAATTGACTCACTAAATCTCCATTAATGCAATGGACCTCCTCTAATGCAATATGCCAAGCAACAGAATTTTGTTCTTTGGGTACCACCTGTCCCTGGGAATAAGAAAGAAAGAAAAATCTGCTTATTTAGAAAGGACAGCACAAGTGTTAACCCAACCACTAACAGTGCTGATTTGAAGATTCTGGAAAGTCATCCCAGAAATGCAACTTTCCCCATCTTTGGGTCTAACCTAGAACACCAGTTTGACATCTATTTTGAGATCTTCATTATCTTTCTGTTTTACTACCCTGGATCACTTGTCTTAGTCAGCCAACATCTTTAGCTGCTTGAGGCAAAGGACAAAAAATGTGCTCCTTTATCTGCCCATCTCCAAAAGCTGAAAGTTCCACCCTCTGATCCTTAGCTTAGTAATGGTAGTTCTTCATACTACCCAAGGGTAGGAAACAAGTTTAGGATAGACAGGACAGGATGAATCTGTTTTATGCTCTGGAAGACAGGCAACAGCACAACATCTGCAATCATTACTGGTTGCCTCCCTTTGCCTAATAGTAGGCCACTGGAGACCCAGTGTGATGTAGTGGATAGAGCCGTGGTTCCCAACATCGAACCCATGCCCCACAGGATGGCAATTTGATTTTTAAGGGGGAGGTAATTCAAGAATGAGTTATTAACAGTGAATGGCCTTTTTAGGCTTCCTCTAAGGGAATAAGAGTTCACTTTTTGAATAATAAGAATTATATGTCATATGAGGGACATCAGGATTTTAGAGATGCTTAGGTGGGGCATGGCAAAAAAAAAAAAGGTTGGGAACCACTGGTCTAGAGATGTGGATCAGAGTGGAGAAACTTTGACTGATGGATTAGGACTCAGAAGATCTGGGTTCATATTCCTGCTCAGCCATGGAAACTCACTGGGGAATGTGACAATGGTAAAATAAATGTCTCATATACATTGAATACACTATGACAGTTACCATAAATTAGATGCAACATGACAGCACATAACACATGGGGCCAGCTTAGCCACTTAACGTCTCCGAATGATCAGAACTGTCCATTGAATTTCCTTTTGAAGTGGAGCAGCAGCAGCCTTCTGTGCACATTTTATGAACAGTCGCACTCTGTTCAAATATAGCAACACAGGATTGCTATAGTTTGAAGTGGACTGAACTGTGGCTACATTGTGCCCCAGGTTTGCATCCAAGGTACCAGATTTGCTTGAAATTATTATATTTAGCTCTTTAAGCACAAGATGCTTGCAGCCATTTCTTTTAAAATGCGTGAGCCAAACTCTGAAGAGACTTGCTTTCCCCCTTCCTTCTGACAGCAGCACTGGTGTTGTGCTGCTAGCCTAATTTCCTCAATCGGGTGTCCTAGATGCAATCTGATCACACCTCGAATTTAGTAAAGGTAAAGGTCATCCTTGCTCAAAAGCCAGTTGTATCTGACTCTAGAGTTCAGTGCTCATCTCTGTTTATAGCCAAAGAGGCAGCACTGTCTGTGTCTGCATACATTTCCGTAGATATGTGGCAATCATTACTAAACACCAGACTGCATGGAATGCTGTTTATCTTCCCATTGAAGTGGTACCTATTTATCTATTTGCAATTTCTTGCTTTCAAACTGCTAGGTTGGCAGGAACTGGGACAGAGACAGGAGTTCACTCCATTGTGCAGTACTCAGGTCTTGAACTGCTGACTTGCCAACCTTCCAGTCATTAAGTTCAGTGTCTTAACCACTAAGCCACTGCAGTCTGACATTAGCCTGACAGAAATCTGATTTTGGCCTGAACTTGGAGTGCTTGAAATACGAAAACGCTCCTCACTGATTTATAATGAGAAGTAATCAAAGAATTTAAACAGCAGTACAAACACTTATGCAGCACTACAGCTGTAGCCAAATTGAGTCAAAGAGGCTCTCTTTTCTGCCTGAAAGATGTGTTGCAAATATACTGTACTGAAATTTACTCTCTTCTAGTAGTGTCTGTAAAGAGGGAGAGAAGCCATGGCATCTTTCTTCTCCAAAGGGATACTTATTCTTTCAAAATACCCGACTCCTGACCTTCCACATGCTTATGGAATGTGATGCACAACATTGTATAATACAGTATTGAAATTAACTGAGCTGCAGGCTCCAATATGGAAGGCTCCCAGCTTGGCTGCTTTTGCCACGTTCCAAACACCCATCGTTTGTTTTGAGGTTCCTTTCTCTTGTCTGTTGCCAGAAAAGCAGCTTGGCAACACACAGCCCCAAATGATCCCATCTATCTGGTCTCAGAGCTTGTGATTATGTTGTCGTTTTAAAATCTCCACTTCAAAAAGCTGAGATGCAATATAATTTAACATGGGGGTTGGTAATGACATGCCCTGGGAAATAAAGATACCCAGAAGATCAATGTCTTTCCTCCAAAGTAGCAGGATCAAGGGAGTGTGCCTGGCGAGGGAAGCAGGATTAAAACCAACTTTGGCTGCATTTGGCAGTCTGTCTACTGATTGGAGTTGAGTTGGAAGAACCTGACAGACAGAGAGGTTCAAGGAAGATGGAATTAATAAAAGCAAGGAGGTTGTTCCTTGTCTGATGTCTCTCGTAGGTACCATTAGGCAAGCTGGATTATCTACAGGAGAAGGGTATAGTTCAGTGGCAAAACACGTGATTGGCACATCAGGGTCCCGGGTTCATTCCATGGCATCTCCCAATAGGACAATGGTCTGAAAAGACCCTCTCGGGCAGTATACAATAGACAACATTGAGTTTGTTGGACCAATGTTTTAATTCAGCATCAAGCACTTTCTTCACAGCTGGACTGAGACATTTTTCTGCTGGACAAGATGGTGCCTCCCTCCATTCCACATATAAAAACTATCCAGACTGCCAGATGACCAGGTTAGCATTCACTGGGGATAAGGGGATGTTTCTCCATTGTAGCAGGCTACTTTATGGAACACAGCTGTTGTCTTGTGCTATCAAGTAGAAATTGATTCATAGCAACCCAAACAGGGAGTTTAAGATAAGTGAGATTTTTAAGGAGTGGTTTTCCCAGTTTCGCCTCTCTCCCAGTGAGTTTCCATGGCTGAACAGGGACTTTGGCCAGAGGCGTAGCTACCGTCGTATCTGCCGTATCAATTATACAGGGCCCCAGGGCCACGGGGGGCCCCAACGTGCGTAAGCAAAACAAATCTTTACCCTTCCTAAGGGCCCCCAAACAAATTTTTATACGGGGCCCCGCCAAGGCACGCTACTCTTCTGACTTTGGCTCTGGCCTCCTAGTCTGTCACTCTCCTCACTATGCCAAATTGGGTATCATTATGGGGCATGGACCCTAAATGTGAGCAGAAACCTCTTTCAAGATGTGTTTTCTTCCATATGGATTAAGTAGCAATGGATAGGGGAATGACTAAGTGTGCCACATGATGGATAAAAGCAAGATAGAACAATGCTTCAAAATAGCTTAAGTCTATTCTGAAATTGTGTATCTGATCATGTTTTCTTTCTCTGTGTATGTGTTTAATGGTCACTCTCTTCTTTTTTTTTGCTGTATCCAATTCTGAATATTGGTGATCCTCATGGCAATCAGTAATGCTGTGGCCTTTCATCTGTCTTCTGCATCACAGCATGATACCTGTACCACTGATCCAGCTCCACAAGTCACTTTCTGGTTCTGAACCCTTTTGGCATGCAAAGTTCTCCTCTGCCCCAGGCCAGCATTGATGAAGCTGCTACCCTCCATCAAGATGGATTCAAGAGGGATTTAATCCACTTGGGGACCACCACCCTTCCCTGTAGACTTATTTATTTATTATTTATTTATTAGTTCAAATTTATATTGCTGCCCACTCGCCATGGCGACTCAGGGCGGCTTACAAACAATACATTACATTACAATACAATATGTTGGTGTGGGCACAGGGGGAGGGGCGGCAAGGTCCTCAACCTGCCCTGCTTCTTCCTCCCCTGGCAGGTGATGTAGCCACAAGGGGAGAGGCGGCAAGGTCCTCAGCCTGCCCTGCTTCTTCCTCCCCTGGCAGGTGGTGTAGCCACAAGGGGAGAGGCGGCAAGGTCCTCGGCCTGCCCTGCTTCTTCCTCCCCTGGTAGTTGGTATAGGCACAGGGGGAGGGTTGGCAAGGTCCTCAAACTGCCCTGGCTTCTTCCTCCCCTGGCAGTTTTCATCAATGACGATAATCCTCAGGGTTGTCAGGCTAGTTAACCACCGCCTGATGCTCGGCCTTGAGTCACTGGCAGTATAAGTCTACTCTATTACCATAGCAGGATAAGCTGGCCAGACCATCTGGCCACTCTCAGCATTTTAATCTCTTTCCCCTCCCTCCATATGATGGTGATTCGCTGCACTGTACACCATGGGGCTGTGGTGGCTTAGTGGTTAAGATGTTGAGCTAGACAACTGGAAGGTCGGCAGGTCAGCAGTTTGAGACCTGAGTGCTGCACAACAGAGTGAGCTCCTGTCCGAGCTCCTGCCATCCTAGCAGTTTGAAAGTAGAGCAAGTAGATAAATAGGTACCACTTTGGTTAGAAAGTAAACAGCCTTCCATACACTCTGGTTTGTAATAACCTACCACATGACCAAGGAAACATCTACAGACACAGACAGTACTGGCTCTTTGGCTATAAATGGAACTCTAGAGTAAGATATGACTGGCTTTTGAGCAATAGAAACCTATACTTATACCTATACACCAATGTCGTTCTCCCAGCTAATCAAAACAAAGACCATTAAATCAGGTCAAAGGGGGAGATATAAATTTTGAGAGTAGCCATTTAACAAGCAGTTAGGGTTTATCTTTGGATTATTTTCCTCCAATAACAAAGATAAAACTGTTATAAAATGAGCAAGATATAACAATATATAACATTACTCCTTTTGTAGTATAACTATAGCATTTAAAGTTACTTTTATATTTAGTTCTGTGGTGGAAGGAGAATATCACATGGCTTCAAGTGCTGGCTCATGCTGTGCCTTGTGCTCTGCTGTAAGTATTGAGGAAGTCAAAAGGTGTATAGGATGCAAATTTATTTTGTAACATACACTAGCAGTTAGTGCTATTCATATTTTTTAAAAAGTAAATAAAAAGACATGCTTTATTTCAGGGGTTCTCAACCTTTTAAAGCTGTGGGCTGGTGGTTCCCCTGCCATAAACACTGCTGTAAAATGTGGACACAGCTGTTGTAAACACATTTTCATGCATTTACGGCTGTTTCCACCACTCCTGGTGGTGGTAGCAGTGGAAGCGGGAGCGAGGGCGGTGGGCCAGATGAAATGGCACCATGGGCTGGATCCAGCCTACAGGCCATAGGTTGACAACCCCTGCTTTATTTATTTTGAAGAGACAATAAGATAAAGACTTACTTTTGATAGAGTTATCTTTTAATGGCCATAAACTAACTTTCTGGGTCCCTGGAACTATAACTTTATCCTTAAAAAAAAAAAACATTCCACACACACACATTGACTTAACGTCAGGTTTTGAAATGTGCTAGTACAGTTCTCTCTCTCTCTCTCTCTCTCTCTCTGGGTATTGATTATAAATAGCTATTTATTGGCATGGTAAGTTTTAGGACATAGTCTTTCCAGAAGGTTTTACAATGTGCCCTTCTACCTTTTAGCTTCTTTGCTCTCAGTGTAGATGCAGGACTCCCATGTACCATCTTGGTCTTATCATTCTCTTTTTGGCTGGGCTGTTGTAGAGAGAAATTGTGACACAGGAGAGTGATATTATCTGTGGAGGAAAGGCAGGATAAACATGCAACTAATATGTAACTAAACAAAATTAAATAAACATCAAGGCATCAGTGTCAATATTCAGTAATATTAATATCAATCTCCACAGCATGTCAATGAAAGAGATGAACTATATCTAGAAGTCAAGAGAAGAGTTAAGTCAATAGAGCAGTGCAATTTTTTTTAAATTAAGAACTTAGGCGTGTTTTTCATAGGAACATTGGCAGTTAATTCTTATTGCTAAAATAGTGACGATACTAATTATATGTACATTTAGTTTAAAATAGCACTTAACAAAATTACACACACTACATCTTGATGACCTTTTCTATGTCATGTAATCCAATATCACAAAGGGGAGGGTTAAGGCAGGAATTCAGCCTTATTGGGCTGCCTCTCCAGTACCCTCCCACCATTGGCATTGCTGGCTGGGGCTGACAGACCACAGGTTCCCCACCCCTGCTGCAAAACTTAGGGTGCATCTTTGCTTGGCTAACAACTGAATGCCTGCCAACCAGTCAGTTGACATTCTAAGCTTTCTGCCTGTCGACCTGCTGATTTCCTCTAACATGTTGCTGTCTTGTTGCCGCAACACTTCTTTATTATTATTTTTAAATAATAGCTATGTGTTTAAGTGAGAAAGACTGTTGATATAGAACTTGAAATGGGAAATGTGGTAGAAACCTGCTCTGACCTACATGACATAGTTTGTTGCATCACAATGGGAAGGAAATGTTGTAAGGCTGAGAGATGCAAGTCAGATGTTACCTTGCTTGAGGATGGGTTGTGAATCAGTGATAATGTGAAGATAACCTGGCATCAGGTTGCTAGGATGATACATTGCCAATGCCATCTGCCAACCATAAGTTCTGATAATACTGATCTAGACGTAAGCCCTTATAATATTGGTGTGGAATTCCAGTTGACTATATTTTTATTGGATTTTTATCCTCTTCTGTTTCACCTTTGGGAGAGTATGTCTATCCCCTTGAGTGAGCAATCAAGGAATGTAATTGCAGCCATCCTTCTCAGAACATTTGTTTAAATCATCACACTCTACTTGTTTCCTCTCTGTTCTGTTCAGGGTAGCTCAGAAGAATGCTGGCAACATATGACAAGCTTCATGCTGTAGCCCGTTGTCCCCCATCCAGACCCTGACAGCCTCCAGGCACCTGGAAAGGACTTCCACTGCATCACTTGGGTCCCCACGGGCCGAGATATACAGCTGAGTATCATCAGCATATTGATGATACCTCACCCCGTGGGAACGGATGATCTCACACAGTGGTTTCATGTATATATTGAGTAGGAGAGGTGAAAGGACTGAGCCCTGAGGCACCCCATATTGCAGGGGCCTAGGGCTGGACCTCTCGGCTTCCAGCCACACCGACTGGGTCCAGCCCCTCAGAAATGAGGAAAACCAGGACAACAAAGTGCCCTGGATCCCCAATCCTCGGAGCCTTCCCAGAAGGATACCATGGTCGATGGTATCGAAAGCCGCTGAGAGGTCAAGAAGAGCAAGGACTGATGGATGACCCAAGTCCTGCTCTCTCCAGAGATCATCCACAAGTGCGACCAATGCAGTTTCCGTACCATATCCAGGCCTCAATCCTGACTGAAAAGGGTCCAGATAATCCACTTCATCCAGGGTCTTCTGTAACTGCAGCACCACTGCCTTCTACAAGCCCTTACCCAAGAAAGGTAAATTGGACACAGGTCGGTAGTTGGTCATTAAAGTGGGGTCTACAGAGACTTTCTTCAAGAGGGGGCGCACCAAAGTGTGTTTTAAGGTAGCCGGGAAAACCCCCTCCTGCAATGAAGAATTGATAATAGCCTCGACCCAACCGCTTGTCACCACCCTGGCTGATTTCACTAGCCAGGCGGGGCATGGATCCAATACACAGGCAGTGGCACGAACAAATCCCAGGAGCCTGTCCACTTTCTCAGGGACAACTGGATCAAACTGATCCCAGCAGAAGCGTAGCGTGCCTTGCCGGGGCCCCATATAAAAATTTGTTTGGGGGCCCTTAGGAAGGGTAAAGATTTGTTTTGCTTACACACGTTGGGGCCCCCCGTGGCCCCCCCCCCCCGTATAATTGATACGGCAGATACAGCGGTAGCTACGCCCCTGGATCCCAGATAACCTGGCCAGACTGGTTCCAAGGCAGCCATTGAAAGTTGAGGTAGAGCCTGAGTGGAAGCCTCTACTAGTCGGCCTGCATTGTGCTTTACTCCTTAGGCAGGGATGGAGGGCAGTGGTGGCACACAAAGACTGTCGGTGAAGACTCTAGTCGAAAAGATTCCCTTCGCCTCTAATAGAGGCCTCTGCTTTTGGATCAGCATTGGAAAGGCATGGCTGAAGAAGGTCAATAAAACCCTCTGATGGTAAGGCCCATCATTTAGGAGTTCCACAGCCCTCAAGTCCACCACATCTGGGCAGACGCTGAACAGCATTAAAAGATGTATTCATTTTGGCAGTTTCATGTCTGGCCTAGACATGGAGAAAGAAACTAAGAGAATCAACAGGTACAGAAAGGGCAAGCTCATAGAACTTTGCACTAAACAAAGAAAAGAAGCCAAAAGAAAATATATGTGAGATCTAAATTAAACTTTGGATTGAAAGTAAATGCTTACAAACAATCCAGTAATGTGCTCTTATGATCTGAGGATGGAGTCCCCATTCCATTCTACCAATCTTTTTTTAATTATTATTATTATTGCTTTTAGAATGTTACTTTTTGGATTACATCTCTCAGTATTCTCTTGTCAGCATGACAGTTTCTTCTGTTTATCAGACCTGAATCACATTTTCATGGATAGCAATCCCTTAGGAAGCTATTGTGCTTGTTAAAATTCAGACAAATAGGTGAGTGGGTTTTTATGCTGACTGAATCTAACAGAGTCAATCCATTTGGCTCAGGATCTGAGATTTATCCAAATATGAATCATATTCCCACTTGACAGAAAAGACAAACAAATAACCCCCCATCCCTTCAGATTTCTGGAAAAACTGTAACAAATCTGCTTCAAGAATCTAGGAATTAGAATATTAATTTTAATGGTATTTACAGTAGGGCTACTTTATATGTTATTTTTAGCTAAATTTGAGTGTTTTCTTATATTGGAAAAGCAGGATATCAGGCTGACAGACAGATAGATACTTCTAAGTTGTTTTTAATGAGCTACAATCTTAAATCTGTCTTTTCTCTTCAGAATTGGCAGTTTGTAGGTCTGACCATCTTTTTATTAAGCCTATGAAAGATTATAAGAAGCAATGATGGCTTTGTTTGTTCTTTTTGTTTTAAACTCTGCTCCTTCCTGTGTCTAGAGAACAGGCACGTGAGGTGAGGAAGTTGATCCAATAGCATGTGTCACCTCCACCTCCTCCACATCTGTGCACTAGCCATGGGGTGTTTGGGGAATGATCTGCCACCTCCTGTTGTTTGCTTCTAGCTCCCAGCAATCCATAACCTTTCATGGTGCCAAATGCTGCCAATCAGTTTAAGTTTCCAGTTTCTGAGCTCTCCGGTTCAGGTAGGGAGGTGAAAGCAAGGAAGCAGCTCCTTGAAAAGTCTACCTACTCTTCTAGTTTGCCCTCAGGAATCTGCCACAACACTGTGTAGCTTCCTTGCTAAAGGAAGAGAAATGGAGCGCACACTTTGAGCAAGGCAAGCTAGCAAGGGTCTTCAAAGCTCCAGAGCAAATGGAGCAAGTGATGTGAGGGGTGATATAATAAGAGAACCCAGCCGTGGTTGAGGCTTTTGATATTGTGAAAGAGAGGAATCCCCCAATAACTGTGTGGGAAGCTCTGTCTGCCCCAAATCCTTCTCCCATATAAATATTAAAAACATAAAAGGTCTGCTCTCCCCACCTTGGATTTGACCACATTAGGCAACATAACTTGTAAAATACAGCATTTCTTAGCTTATGCAGATGCACCCGCCCCAACTGAAAGGTATGATAGAAATAAATAAGGCAGAGAAAACTGACTCATTGCTGTTTCAAATCAGGGTCAAAGAAACAGCAACAGTCAGCCCTGCCATTAAGCAAAATGAAGCAGCTACTTCAAGCAGCAGATATTTCATGTCATGGAAAGGCAGACAAAATATTTTTGTTCCTATCTCTCCTTCCCTTGCCTCATATTACTAGGTTGGACTGAGACACAATCGTACTTAGAAAATACCCGTTAAATCGAGGGATTCAAGTTAGTTATGACCAACATAAGTCCCATTGATTGAAATGGGCCTGCTTGGGGAATAATTAGGACAGGAGCCAAGCCATTTTGTTTCTCATGCTTGTGAAAAGAAAACTGGAGAATTTTCTGCCATAGGTGCAAAAACCCACCCAGAATTGGCCTAAGATGCTGTGGAACTTGTTTTGGAATAATTTTGGGACATTTATCTTCATAGTGGTTCTGAGGTGGTGGGACAGATATTTCTTCCTGTCTGAAAGCCTGGAATCCTGCTATCAGAGAGCATGGTCAAGATGCTCAAAAACCATACTTTGCTTCCTGAGGGAGAGCAACAATTCGTTCTCCCTCTCACTCAAGGAACACAACATCCAAAGCTATAATAGATAATGTTTGTAAGCATGGGTCATTCCAGGGAGCTAAAGCAGAGTTTGGAAAAGCTTATGGAAGATTTCAGAAATCATAGTCCAAGCAGATTCCTTAACCTTTTATTCAAGTTAGCAAACAAATGAGCATATCAATTTATTTCTAACTTAAATCATATTAACGTTCCCTGTAAGGTTTGTATATGCTATTTTTCTCCCAAAGGAGACCCAAAGAAGCTCACAACTATTAAAACAAATAATAGCAAGTAACAATACAGTGCAAAACTATATGTTAAAAAGCAACTAAGCATTGATCAAAATTAAAAACAATTTAAAAACATTTTAAAATATGTCTAAATTTTCTTAGCAGCAGCAAGTTGTGTCAATTGTGCCTCAATTGTGACTTTTAATATATTTCACCCTCTGATTGCATGTCCCCAAGACCACCCATCAGAAAAATTGTTACCTCAGCTTCTTGCCACATTGTAATCGCCCTGCTTTGCACACAATCTGAGGCCACCAAGGAGTAATAAACAGTGGCTTTCTTCACATTTACCCTGCATTTGCACACAACAAGAAAAGATTGCCTACAGCTGTTTGTCTTTAGCGTGTGGATTTACTCCTGCTGTGTGACAATATAGAGCACATGCGGGGGCTTCGGAGGGCTCAGATGTGGCCTGGGCCATTTCACATTATGAGACCCCCTCTTTTGGGGGAGATAGAGGAGTAAAAATTAGGGTTTTTAAAAAATATATAAGGAGAGGCCCAGGCCAAATGGTCCTGCTGGCCACCTTTCTTGTAAAGACTGAGCACATATCTCTTTCCAGATGTTGCTGGTCTACATTTCCCATCAACCCTAGCCAGCATGGTCAGTGGGGAGGTGTTAAGGGAGGACTACAGATTCCCACCCCTGCTCTGTGACCCAGGTCCAACTGACCTGAGTTATACTACATGACATGTCACACCCATTGTCTTGAACATCTTTGAACTCTGGCTGATCTGTTTCATTTCTGTATCATCTGAGGTAATACTGTCATGAGGGTTACTGCTGGCTGACCTGAAGATAACACAAACAGCGTGGACCTCGGGAAAACAAGGACCAGAAAATCATGGCCTACAGGCTTCTTTTCTCCCAGTCCTTTTGCAAAGTCATTTCCCTTGCACATCTTCATATGTAACTATTCACATGCAGCCTTTCCCCCAAATAAATAAATAATATCCAGCAGGTTCTTTCTTTCCTCCTCTTCTTTTCATCCTCAGTGGAACAAAGAGAGACAATTTTCTTTCTGGGAGAAAGAATACACGAACAAAGGTACAGCATAACCCTAGAATATGAGAGATACTTATAAGAATACTGTGAATAAATGTCTCCGTCGGTGAAAAATCATAGAGATAGCCCAACCCGGGATGTCCACATTTTCTTTGTTATGTCTCTAAGTGAGCTGGGGAGATGTCATGCGTTTCATAAATTCCCTGAGTAATTCAGTCAGGCTTCCAGCCTGAGAGCACAGAGAGCTGTCTCAGGAAAAAGAAGTTGCAATGTCCCGTCTCACACACACATAGCTTGCAGTATTGTGAATGGCTTGGGATCCCCTTGGGATTCTGGCTTGCTTCCTGCCCGTCGATCTCCTGGCTGCCTGCCTCCCTGAGTAGGAGCCTGTTAGGCAGATGAGCTGAAAGAGTTGCTTTCTTCCAATGATTCAGGAGTTAATTCTACAGACTGTAAGACTATGAATCACAGCCAGGTTCTCCCACTCGGCACCCAGCAGACACGTAATTTTCCTGAAATGCTTGCAAAATCTAAGGTCATAAGATTTCAAGAGAAGAGTTTAGAAACACCAAAGGTTTCTGTTCCTTCTTTGTGGACATACTGAACTTTGCCATCCAGCTTCTCTGAACGGACTCTGCCTGTCCTCTCACCAGTATTTCCACATATGTTCTTAATAGGAAACGGTTGTTAAGAGGTGTGCAGACCACATGCTCTGCAAGATGCAGCATTCTCATCAGGGACATCAAGGGTATTAAGCTTTATTGCCTTGAATGACACATAATGTATTTAAATCAAAACTAATTCTATCTCTGGTTTTTGGGTGGGAGGATTGCCTACATGTGGTCCAGTTGCATCCCACAAAAACTGATTTTACCTAATATATTTATGGGACTAGCTGTGAAATTTTCTGGTCTCTCTTGGTTCATCAATGGATAATAATATCTCCAGAACATCTCAGTCCAGTAAATTCTAACTTGTAGTAGTGATTTATAAAAACCTCACCAATATTTTTATTTCTTCCTCCTGATATGGAATGGAGGAGTAGGGACTGCCTTCTCTCTTTCTCTCTGTGTTAGAGTAACCTTAAAGTTTGATTGAGGAAGATAATGAACCCCCTTTTCATGGATTCTCAAGAAAGAAGACTTGCTCTAACCAAGGCTAATTGCTAAGGCAAAGGGAGAAGTGCAGCCAATTCCCAGGCTCCAGCAAGTGATAGCATGTGCTATCTTGGAGTTGCATCTCAGAAGCTGTAGAATGAGAGTCTACAGCTTTGTACTGTATCTGTTGAGAGAGAGCATGGGGGAGTATGTGGACATTGACCATTTTTTCTGGGAGGACAACAGGGATAGGGACAACCAAGAGAGAGCATTTTGCTGCTTTGGCACTCCCACCAAAGTGACCATCATTTGTGTCCTCTTCAGAAGGTTCCTGTGAGGATTATGGGACTGAGGAAAGAACTTTCCCCAAAACACTGAAAATTGTAAGGTTCAATGCGGGGACATGATCCTCCAGGCAACTTGGGGCCCAGTTGTATAAGACTTTATTGGTAAAAATAAGATCGGCATTCTGGACTGGGTCTGGAAATGGTCCAGCAGCCAGTGGAGTTGCCATAACAGGAACTCTACATGCACCCTATATCCAGGTCCAGTCAGTAGTCTGGCTTCAGCATTGTTGACAAGTTGAAGCTTCCAAACATTCTTCAAAGGCAGCCCCTATAGCAGCAAGTTACGGTGATCCAAATAGTATGTAACTAAGCCATGAGATTTTCAGTGGGACAGGATGAAGAGTAATTTTCTGGTTGTTTTAGTGTTTTAAAATGTTTGTAGATGCATATCTTTTCCATCCATTTGTATCCACAATATTTCAAATCTTATTAAACCTTCTCCTTCAAAGTTTGTCTGAGATCCTTGTCCCCAAATGGTCCATACAAAACTTTGCTATTGTATTAAACTTGTAAAATATGTTTCTCTCAGTATAGGGTAATGTAGGAATCAACTGAAGAAAGAACAAGCAGAACCTTAAACATGAATGTGAGAAAAATGGGATGTGGTGATAGTATGAAAATCACTGGGGAGAATTGAGATGGCATGGGAAAAGTTGTTGCACTACAATTTGAGTGACCATGTTTAAACTGTACAACTGGAATGCCCTAATAATAAGCTATCCTTATAATGCAAAGTAAACCACCTCAACTGTGCATAAAGTATACAAGGTTGGGAAAAGTTCCCAATTTTTAAAATTATGATCCTTTGGGTACACAGAAAGAGCATTCGCAAAGATTGTGGTGTTTTTTAATCACAATCGGGCATACTCTGGACAACGGCCACCTTGTGCCGGCTGACCTGTTTTACAATGAAAGGAACTATGGAATGAATTCACCCAAAGGTGGCCTCATTTTTGGCAGTTTCACATCTGGCCTAGACATGGAAGAACAAAAATAATGATCCTTGAATTATGGGGAACCACCATGTGGGCAAAGAAAATAAACAATGCACACCTGTTTAGTGTGATCCATCCAAATTCGACACCAAACAGATAATGATAAATAACATTGCTTTACTACCACTATATCTTCAGCTGTTGCTAATTTTAAGTGAAAAGCTCTGTTCTTCCATTTTAAAAAAGATAATCTGGAATACCTGGCATTCCAGTTCCTTTGCAAACTTTGAGCAACAAATGTTTTGGAAGGCGGTTGTGTTTGCTTCGTGTGCTGAATTTCACAGCACCTGAATATCTCATGTACTTCCTGTTTCTTGAAATTGGATGGTGCAACAAAATTGGAAGCAGACATCAAAGCATAGAGATACCACCTCTGGAACAGAACAAAGACATTCATAATGATACTAAGTAATTTTGAATATCTGAGATGTTGGCAGTAGTACACTAAAGGCAGTAGGAAAGAAACATTTTCAAAGGATTGGAGCAGAAGGCAGTAAAAGGACAAACGTGGGAACTAGTTCTCAGTTACGCAGTCTTTATAAGCAGGGCTAAGGAAAAAAATACATTTGGAGAAAACAGCTCTGGGAATTCCCCAGCTAGCATGCTGGCCATGACTGACTGTAGGTTCTGGGAATTCTCTCATTTCAAAAAGGTAACTTTCCCACAGTCTGCATATAATATCCAGCTGATGTGCAAACAATTCAAGGAGAAAAAGTTGGTCTTTTAGGAGATCTAGTGGAATGGTCTCTTTTTGTTCTGTACTCTGGTGGAAGGGCTGTTGTTGGGTAATCCATGAAGGGGAAAGAAGGCTGGAAGAAACTGGTTTCCTAAAAGGAATGAGTTTCTCCAAAGAGATGTCTGCAACCTATTCTTCTTCTTCTTCTTCTTCTTCCGTGTCTAAGAGATGTGAAACTGCCAAAATGAACGCACCTTTTAGTGAATTCATTCAGCAATTCCTTTTGCCTGACCTAGTGTGACAAAGATAAGCCAGCAACACAAGATTGTTGTTACCAAGGTAACACCTGATTGTGGTTCAAAAATACCACAATCTTTGAGGAGGTCCTTTCTGTGTACCTATGATGCTGCTAGAGGCAATTTGCGACCAGAGCAGTAGGGGAGACCTGTTAGATGGTGTAACTTTATGCTTTGCAGTGTTTCTTTGCTGTATATGTTCTGGTCAGCCCTAATTGCATCCAGTGCTGGCTCTTTGCTGGCAGAAAGGACTGGAATTCTTACAAATCACATCTACTACAGCCATCTGCGTCAGGCCTCAGGAGCAGCTTTTAACAAGTGTGGATCCTATCACAGGTCTTAGGCACTGGCAACATTGAAAGGATCCTGCCTGAATAACTTCAACTAGAATGAAATCACTGTCGGATTCAAGATCCTGCTGTAGGACTGGCCAGTGGGGAGTCCTTCAGACTTTGCTGGCCTGCACTTTCCATTCATATTAGCTACCATTGTGGATGGTGATACATGATGGGATGCCATCCAACAACACCTGGAGGGCTGCCAGTTGCCTACCCTTGCCATACGGGCACAAGCCTGGATGAAGCCCAGCAAGCCTGACATGGCTACGAGGTCCTCTTGCTGCATTTTGGACTCTCTGTGCCCCTGATATCTGCACCGTTGATAAAGCTTAGATCCAGGAGAATACAATGAAGGAAACAGACAGAGAAAGGATGCAAGAAATTAAAGGTGGAGCCTCTTAGTCACTATATCTCAGCAAAGGAGTGTATTAACGATAATTGAAATTCACCTCCATGAGGAGATGAATCATCATGAGGAGGAAAAATTTCAAATCAAGCAAATAAAGCCTAATGGAAAGCACGATTGTGCAAACTTAACCAGCGTGTGTCACTGGGCCAGTGGAATTTTTAGAAAGGCAGCAGTTTGGGTGCATCACTGTGGTTCGTGATTGCACACACCTGTTTGAGACTAGAGGTTTTGCAACAACAGAAAAGAAGGAAGCTGAACTTGTTTCTATCTCCTGCACCGTGCATAAAAAAAGCAGAAAACCACAGATGTCCTTGCTGTTAACAGATACCAGTAGCCCCTCCTTTTCCATAAATCTCCCTCACCTCCCCCCCCCCCAATTACATAATTGAAGATAACATTTTCAAAGCATATGTGCTGGAGGTATTATCATCTCATTAAAACTTTAGGTAGGAAACAATTGTGCATATTCTTACACATTTCTGTTTGGGTTTCTGTAACAAATGTTTGTAATTAGGGATGCTATAAACAGTTTATTAAATAATAAATGAAGAGGAGGGAGGGAAAGCTTGACAAACCAGAGAAGGTAAGTGATTTTATGTATGGTGACATGCAATGAGCAATGAACGATGGCTCCTTGTTTGCTTGGTATTAACCAGTCACTTTAGACACTATAAGTTAAGTCAGACTCAGCTTCAATTAATGGGCACATCCTCCAAAAGAAACAAGGGCTCAAAAGTTAGCATTCTATTAAGAATATGTTTATGAGTTGAAGCTTTTCTTCCTAACAGTAAAGTTCCATAATCCAATAAAAGCAGCCTTTGTAATCATGAGGCACAAACTAACACAGCTAGACTAATGTTCTTCTGTTTTGAACTTGGATAAAGTAGGCCAGCTATGTTTGGACTACAATGCCCATCAGCCCTCACCACTGGCTATTCTGGCCTGAGGGAATAGGGGTTGCTTTTCAACAACAATGTCTGGAGAACCTCTCTCATTTCCTCCATCCTTGTTTTAAATTTCTTTTAGTCTTGGGCCTTTACCAGTAGCCAGGCAGGTGAACATTAATCATTAAATGTGTCTTTTGGACTACAGCTCCCAGAAATCTCCAGTCAACTAGGATACTTAAGAGACTGTGTCACCCCAAAGTTTTCAACCTGTGCTACGAGAGCAGACCATAGGGGCTCCCTAGTGGTCTCATCAGCCAGAGAGGCACATCTCACTGGGACCGGGAGGAGAGCCTTCTCGGTATCTGCTCCAGCCCTATGGAACCTCCTACCACTTGAATTGCACCTCCAGGCAGAGTTGCTTCCCTTCAGGAAGGCCTTAAAAACTTGGCTATGCCAGCAGATGTGGGGTACAACTGGTAACACAACCCAGCTCTTTTGGCTTATTTAGCCCTGCCAGGGTTCTTAGTTACTCCTGCCCAGGTGGTCCTTCTTTTTAAGGGGATTGGGGAGGTTTTATGGATGGTTTTAGATAGTTTTATAGTATTTGGTTTTAACTAATATTGGGTATGGATTTTAGCTGATGTTGTGAGCTGCCTTGGGTCGCTGAGGCGAAAAAGGTGGTTATATAAATCCAACAAATAAATAAATACATAAACCAGGCTGCTTGAGGAATTTTGGGAGCTGTTGTCCAAAATCACAGATTTTCTCATCTCTATTTAAGCAATGTTTGATTATGCTTTTCCTGGTGTACCAATATAACAGGAATGTAAGAAGTTGCCATGCCCTGGATCAGACTGTAGGTTCACCTGGCACAGCATTGCCTTCAACCTTCCAGAAGCTCAGGCAGGAATGTTTTCTCTGTCTTCCTTGGAGAGGAGAGTGATCGAACCTTGGACCATTTGTGTGTGAAGCATGGGCCTTACCACGGAACTAACACTCATAATGGGGAATGTTTGGCCTTCTACATATTTGAGGCTGCAACCCCCATTATACTTTACCACTGGAACTGTAGTTGAAAGCAGTTGAAGGCTATATGTTGCACATACATATTTTCCTTGCTGATCCTGCTACCTGTCAGTTATTAAGCAAGCTGAGCTTTAAACCATTTGGACGAGGGGTGAGAATTCACCTGTGGAATTTGGACAGTTGAAAACAAAAGATCTGGCATGATTGTGAAAAGTGGGGACTCTACACTCAACTCAGAGATCAGGTAGTCTTTAGAGGGCTGATTTTGCATAGTCTGTCCAAACTGTTTAAAAAATATCTTTCTTGCACAACACTAACAATGAGGTATTGGCATGTAATAGTGTCCATGGTTCAGTGCAGCATATTGTACTTATATATATGTTGAGGGGGGGGGGATTGTGGCTCCTCAGATGTTTTGGTATTGTATTTTGCCATCTGGCTAGGCTGCCAAGGGCTGATGGGAAATTGTACCTCTAAACTATCTAGGGTTACTGATCCTTGGCCTCAGACTTGCTATTCCCAGTATTTTGGTTTGATTACAACAGTCCAGATTCTTTTGTCTAGATTGAATCTTGTTTTCAACTCCAGGACTAATAATAAGAAAGAACACAGGGCACAGTGAATTTTATTCACTCATGAGCAATCAACTTTGTGCTTCTACACTCAAGCTAGAGGTTACTGTTTACATAGAGGTTTACGTAGAGGTTTGATCTACTAAAGTCTTTTCAAAATTAGCTGCTGCCCTACATTTTGTGTTAGACACAAAATGTGTTAGACACAGAGAATGGTGGAAACATCATACTAAAGTAAAAGAAAATACAACAAAAGTATGGAACCAAACAGACCTATATGAATTCAGAAAGGATTTCTATGCATACATGGACAGATGGAAGAGGGGAAGGGTTTGGATGATTCTCTGTAAGCTACATCTCATAGAGCAGTACTACCAAAATCAGTTCCAGAGGATCCCTCCACCTTGAAGGTTAGCTTTGGGGCACAAGAAGAGTTACAGTGGGAAGGGAGGAGTGGGAAGAACTCAATATACGGACCATGCATGGTCTGTTCAGTACCAACTGCTGGATGATTAAATGTGAGGCTTTATGTATGTGAAAGGATGTTTGTCTACAAAACTTGGAAAAGCCACAGTTTTGGATTGTGGCTTCCAGAATCCAAGCTGGGAGATTTTGGGAATTGTCCAAAACAGTGGCTTTCTAAAGTTTTATTCCTAAAGGATCTGGAACAAAAAGCAACCTGTGGCCCTTTCAATCTTGTTGGATGCAATGTCCCTTAACTTTAGCCACATGAGCAAGAATGCTAGAAGATGTAATACAGCAACCAGTGATGGGATGTAACAGGTTCTCACCAGTTTGCCAGAACCGATAGTAACTTTTCCCAGTGTCCCGGAGAACCAGTAGCAGCTTTTGGGGGGAACCACCTTCGGGGCTTACCTTTTCACTTGGTGTGCATGCATGCCTACAGTGCTTGGCACATATGCACGGCCTCCTTGCTGTCCTTGTATTGTGGGTGGGTGGGTGGGTTGAGGGGTGTGTGTGTGTGTGCTTATTTTTATTTCATTTTTAAAATTGTTTTTGGCTCCACCCATGCCATGCCATCATGACGTTAGCTCCGCCCACACTGTGATGACGTCACGGTGGGGTAGTAAAATTTTTGACATCCCACCACTGACAGCAACCATTAGTGGTATCCACAACTCTAGCCTGCACTGTGTCTCTGAGACTGGATTACCCATTTGGCTACCTATGTTATAGGACCCTGATGGCACACCAACTGTTCTTGGACTTCAATTACCAGAAGCCCAAGTCATCACTCCTGCTAATCAGGGCTTCTGGGAATTGAAGTTCCAGAACAGCTGGAGTGCCAAGGTTACCCATCACTGTTATAGGATAAGGCACCAGGATGACTAGTGAAAAATCCTTTGGGTCTCTGTGGGTAGAAAGCATGAAATGAAAGATCACATTTTACATACATTTTTTGTGAGTTTATTTATTTTTTAAATGAGGAAGAAACATCACAATGAAAAAATGCAAAACTTCTCTTCACAGCCTGTGTCTGTGCATTTGCAGTATCAGTACTGGCAAGAATAGTAGCACAAAATTAAACATTAAGGCAAGTCCAAGGCTGTAACTAGACAAAACACTGCAGACACCATGTTGATTATAAGGAACAACATGGGCAAAACAACAGCAACAAACAAATTCAACTGGGTCACAGCACTTTTCCTAAAAGCAAGAGCAACAAAAATGAGCTCGCTTTGAGTTTTCATATTGTTCTTTTCAGGGTTGGTACATCTATGATGTGATGGTCAGGCAGGGAGAAGGACATCTTCTTTATATAGAGTACTTGGATAGAAAGCAAATACATCACAGTCGTATGTTGCAAACCTATACATTTCTCTTCAGACATAATGCCCACTGAGCCCTGGAAGTCAGTGTGCATTGGACTGCATTAGCCAGACTGTGGCTCAAGAATAATTTTGCAAACTAATTATATGAACATGTTTCCTCTGCAAAAGATCAGATTTTACCAAAACGTTTGTGGGCTAAAAACAATGTAATTCACCTTTGGAAATGGGAATGAATCTGACTGTGTTGCTAACTTTTTGTTCTGATCTTCTGGTTGAATCTTGCACTTCGCTTTTCACCTGAAGCAGATGATGTGTTCTTTCTGAGAACCCAGCTCATGTTCAGTCTGGTTTTGGACCCTAGGCTTCTTTTATATTAGGAAACACATCATATTTGACATAGGATTTTGCAAGTACATAATTATTTTATGTGTGTTAAGTCTCAATAATAATAATAATAATAATAATAATAATAATAATAATAATAATAATAATAATAATAATAATAATAATAATAATAATAATAATAATAATAATAATACATGTTTTGCACCCAAATCCATCCTTTCCAGAGATCAAATTGTTGGATTTTGCATGGTAACAAGACTGTGTTCTCTGTGCATTTGTTTCCCTAAGCTAGAACTAAATGCTCGTTCAACAGTTCATTTATATCACAGTGTCATGTTCTTGATTTATTTTCATCATTGATTCCTAGAAATACAGTGGCTCTTTTAAAATGAAAAAATGGCAATTGATGATGATGTGTGTTTATATTTTTAGATTTGTCTTTGAAATATGTGTATACATTTAATAGATAAATCTACCCCTCCAACACAAAAAGTGAATAAATGCCTCGTTCTTATTCACAAGGACAGCAGTATTCTGAGATTTTGTTGTAACAGTGTTCCTCAAGCATAGCATTAGAACTTTAGTAGAGGATTCCTACCAGCTGATGTGGAAATTAACTGTGCATTTTAGAATGGTGAGACCCTGGACTTAAAAAAAAAATACTAAGAGAGAGAAAGAGAGACATAATATTTTCTATTGTACAACTGTGTAGAGTAAAGCATGAATTAAATGTTTCTTCAGTCTTGCTTGGGGGTGTTCACTAGCACCTACACTGTTTAAGACTGGTGAAGAGGGTAGTAAAGGAACAGAAACCAAACTCAACTGTAGATGGTGCTAACCAATTTCATCTTTATTTCTTGCTCTTTCCTTCAGTGACATGGCAATGCAACTCTTTAATTTTTTTTTTTTGGGGGGGAGGAAGTTCTAGTTTGTGTTTCTTGGCCCTTATCCAAATTAATTGCTCCAAAATTCTTAATAACTGTTCAAAAGAAGCAAAGGCAAGGCAACAGGGAATAAATCTGCTCAAAAAGCAGGCAAGATTACATTAAAAAAAGGGGGGGAAATCACAAAACACCCAACAAAACACACATCTTTAATAGAATAAATATAAAAAAACACCATTTTTTGAAAATATTAATCAAACAGGGGAGGCACTCCCAATACATGAGTAAAAATAGCTAATTAAAAGTACACAGAAAATCCCCTCTAAGAAAACCAAGTAAATCACTGGTGGGTTCCAAAAAAACTTTACTACCAGGCTGTGGGTGTGGTATGGTGGGTGTGGCCGGGAGGAAAGCCCTGTGTTGCACCTGAATTAGGACTAGTTTATTTCAAAACGTGGATGGGTGAGGCCAGCCAGAATTTCAGCTACTGGTTCTGGCGAACTAGTACAAACCTGCTGATGCCCACCATAGAAGGAAATGCAACTGAAGGCTTCAAACAAGTAACTAGAATATGGCTAGTGTTCTCTCCCCACTCCACGTGATGTGTTCTCTTCTATGAGTCCAGCAGGCAGATCAGGGGCAGCAATAAAAAAGGAAATGAACCCTTTACCCCCATAGGAGGAAAAGTCCCTAAACCTAAAGAAATCAGGAGAGAAATCCCAAGAAAGCTCTTTAGCACAGAAAGGTTCCCTGGTTACAACAAAAATAATTAAAAGAAATGTGGAAAATCCACCACAGAATCAGGAAAGAGATAAACAAGGGAAGAATCCAAGATGGAGGCACCATGAGGAAAACATCAGATGCCACTGAAATTGGAGTGCATGAGTTGCTCAGTTGCCCACAGTAATTTCACCCCCAAGGAAGGAATGTGAAGCAAGAACATTCTTCACTTGGTTTCAGGCCCTTCTACAGATTTAACAATCCCCCCCCCCCGGGTTGTGATTTGCTGGTGATAGGGATTGGCTTTCATTGACCTAACTGTAGCATACGATACTGTCAATCATAGGATTCTGCTCCATAAAATAAATAAGCTTATCAAAGATAGCAAGCTTACTAGGGTCATTGGCAGCTTCCTTCAGAGCTGGAGATTCTACGTGATGATGAATGGAAAGAACAGCAGATGGAGGTTACAGAAGAATGGACTGCCCCAAGGAAGTGTAATGTCTTCAACACTTTATAATATATATACAAATGATCACCCAGTTCCTGACAATACAAAACTGTTCATCTATATGGATGACACAGCAATGGCTGTTCAAGGGTGAAGCTTTCATGAGATAGCTGGAAAACGTACTGGAGCAGTTGAAGAATTTGGACAGTTTTACCACATCAATCATTTGAAGCCTAATCCAAGCAAGACTCAAGTATGTGTTTCCAACTTCGAAAGTGAGAGGCAATGGTTAAGTTGAATGTTATGTGACAAGAGAATCAATTACAGCATTGTTCAACACAAAAATACCTCAGTGTAATGTTTGACTGGACACTCTCTTTTAAGCTGCACTGCCTGAATATCAAACCCAAAGTCAGTAAAAGGAACACCATCATCAGGAAACTTACAGACTATAAATGGGGAACTCATCCATCCACACTGCGCACATTGGCTTTGACACCTGAGTGTCTCTGCAGCAGAGTATGCTTCTCCAGTATGGAATGCATCCACACATGCAAAAGAATTTGACACTGCTGTTAATGAAGCCATGCGGATAGTGACAGGATGCCTTAAACCTACACCAGTTGAGAAAATATATCCTCTTGTTAGTATTGCTCCACCTAAGATCAGGAGAGGAGCAGCAGCAGATGCTGAGAACTAAGCAAGAGAATGACACTCAATACCGTCTGAACAGATATGAGCCTCAAGTCCACCGGCTCAGATCCAGAAAGAGCTTTATGGTAAGAACAAATTAGAAGATGGAAGAAAGAGCTCACTGGGCAAGGAACAACATTATAGGTGGATATAGCTGATGATCACAATCTCCCCTATGTCACCTGGAGGACCCTGAATAAGCGGAGGGTTGGAGTCCCTAATTGCAAGACCAACATGCTCAAGGGTGGACTGCTGTTGGAGAACAACACACGGTGTGAATGTGGAGTCCTGCCCATTTGCTGGTCTGCCGATTGGTGCCAGAGACATGCAGCAATGAAAACTTGTGTTTGGGCAATGACAAAGCGAAGAAAGTGGCTTCATTTTGGCAGTCCTGGGTCTGACCAGGACATGAAAGAAAAAGAAGAAGCTTTTCAGGTAGAGGGAAAAAAGCAGAGCTTAGATGTAAGGAATTAAGAAAAGTACTGCACTTACTTTGTGATGAAGTAAGAATTCAAAAGCAATAAAAGGGTGTGAATGAATTTTTGGTGTTACAAGTGACCATTTCTAGATATTTTGTTAGACATTTGCAGAGATATTTTGAAAGGAATTTTTCACTTTTCATTCCTTTCTCTTATCAATCTTGAATGTTTTGTGTAAAGTAATGAGTAATGTAACATGAGACATAATGAATTACCATTCTTTCTTTCAAAACAAATTAATAGTAATAGATTACTTTTCAGAGCATAACACACTGCATTTAAATAGCAACTTTCCAAGTCTAGAATCTGGCCAAGTTCCAGCAGTATACTGCAGCTTCCAGAAACAGTGGGAGCAGGACAATCTCCCCCTCCAGCTGCAGCCCAGCTTGGCATCCAGATGTTGTTCCAGATGGTGTCCCAGCCTTCTACTGCAGGTTTTTAGGGTGCAGGAAAGCAACTCCAGAAGAAGGGGAAATTGCCGGTTCAGGTGGAAGCAGCATGATCCAGTAGGTTGAAACCAGTGGATCCCAACCTCTAACACCAGTTCTCTCCCCTCATATCCCTATCATCTTTTCAGTAATGATGTGCAACTCAGAAGCATCAACAGCTCTTTCCTTCTGTTATGTTAAAAGCACAAGAGCTAATAAAAAGGAAAGCAGAAGCAATTATATGTTAAGCAATGGGATGGGAGTTTTGCTGATGTCGAAAGATTGTGCCTGATTAATTTAAAAGCATGCTTGTGTTTATACAGATATATATTACGTACTAAGGCAATTCTGAAGGCAAATTGGTGATGTGAGGGGAAAAAAGCTAAGCTTTCTATTGAGGTGGCAGACAGGCTGAATTCTCGCTTTCTCTCTCATCCAGAGCAGGTAAGGTAGATTAATAACAGAAACCTCATAAGAAGGTTTCAAATCTTACTGTCAGAGGGTAATAATTAATGATCAAATGTTAATGGAGATGCTGGGCTCTTGATGCCATTAATTCAGCTCAGTGGAGCCAGTCCTGCCCAGGACCTGCCACAGCTGTCACTGCATTTGCTTAATTATTCCAGTGCCTTGAGGCTCTCCCCCACCCCCTTTACCATTTCCCCCACTAACTACAGGACAGTATGTTTTCAGTGAAGCAGAATTAGGAAGAATGCCATGCTTTTCAGTAGTGCCAGGCTAGCTTAATGTGAAAAATTAATGCAAAAGAGGGAAGTAGAATTCCTTCTCTCTCTCTCACACACACACACACACACTCACTCACTCTCAGCTTTGTGCCAAGTCATGAGTATAAGACATTTTAAAATAGATACACATAAAGCATTACTACAAATCCTGTCATCATCTCTGAAGGTTTACAAGTGATTAAGGATTGTTTTAAAGCTCAGAGGTTAATCAGAAAGTAAATAATCAATAGAGGGCATTTAAATGCATTTGCATATTACTAAAATGTCCCTGTAGATTGCCTAGTTGAGTAACTGAAGGAGACATGAGGTAAAATAAAAGATGCTGAATCAAAGAGATACTATTGGTCAACATCGTCTGCCCTTTTCTCCCTCATGTTTTCTTTCCATAACACACTGGCACCAAAATAGCATGGAAAGAGGAACAACTGTTGTCTTTTCAATCTCAGCCCTGTTGAACAACCAGCTAAAACCTACCTTAAACACTACAAACCTACAGATGTCTACTCAAAAGTAGGGAAACTTTAGTTTGGTCTGCATTTTCAAGTACAGTGGAACTTTGGTTAACATAATTAATGTGTTTTCTGGGATGTTTCGTACAGCAAAAATTACTTTAAACCTAATTTCCCATAGGAATGTATTGAAAACCAAAATACTTTAACTGAAACGTGGTATCCCATAGGAATCCACTGAAAACTAATTAATCCATTCTGGGAAAAATCCGTAAACTGAGCCACTATTTTCTATGGATGGCCTTTTGTTATGTGATTTTTATGTTAACCAAGCCATTTGTTAACCGAGGTTCCACTGTACATCTACACTTGCTGGTCAAATATGCAGAGCTAAATTGGAAAACACAGCTAGCTGTTAGAGTTCATGCTTGTCTGAATTTTCCAGTGCTGTTTTTGGTATAGAAACATAAAACTGCATATATGAGAGATTGATGATGTGAGACTAGGATGGAGCTGATTTAAAACTAAATACTTGTGAAACTAGCAGGAATGCAATGCAGTGCTATTTTCAGCCAAAGGTATCGTCACTGAGTTCAGTGGGACTGATTCACAGGTATATAGTACAGGTATATACAGTGGTGGGATGTCAAAATTTTTACTACCCCACGTGATGTCATCACAGTGTGGGCGGAGCTAACATCATGATGTCATGGGCGGAGCCAAAGAAAATAATAATAAAATAAAATAAAAATAAGCATACACACACACACCTCAACCCAACTACCCACAACACAAACCCGTAAATAAATAAATAAATAAATAAATAAATAATACATTAAAATACACCCACCCACCCCAAACACAAACCTGTCACTTACCTGTTAGTATAAGTGCCTGGGCAGCACCATGTTGCAAGATGGATATGGTCATCGTACCAGTTCTCTAGGATAATATGCCTTAATGTAAATGTAAAACAGCTGTACCTCCTTAAGGGTTCTCCAATTGGAACAACAATTGGAACAGCACAGGTGTAGCTTATTAATGAGGTAACTCCAAGACTTTGCTTAAAAACCCCAAGCCAGGCCACCAGGCCTGCCCGCTGCCAGGCCTTTTTAGGAACTGGGGTAGTATGTCAATATAGGTAAAGGTATTAAATACACATTAAAATACACACAGACACAGCACATCCAAAGGTGAGTCACTTACCCTGGGGAGCAGGGTATAGGGAGCTTCAGGCTAGCAGCTTCTCTTCCTCCTCCGCACTTGGGAGGACAGCAAGGAGGCCGTGCATAGGTGCCAAGCACTGTAGGTATGCATGCATACCAATTGCTTGGCACACATGCGCAGTGAAAAGGTAAGCCCCAAAAGTGGTTGCCCCCAAAAGCTGCTAACGGTTTTCCGGCACACTAGGGAAAATTACTACTGGTTCTGGCTAACTGGTGAGAACCTGTTACATCCCATCACTGGGTATATAGTATACAGGTGTATAGCCTTATGGGCTAAAGCTTTCAGCCCTTTCTTTCTGCTGGACCAAATATCTTGAAAAGTAGTGTGGGTACCAATTTTTCAGTGAATGTTTACTTCAATTTTTGTTTTCATTTTCCAAACAAGTCCTCAAAGTTTAATGTGATATTAGCCAAGGCCTTGATCATTGACATGATTGCATTTTCAGTTATTATGTATACATAAGAAAGTTGGATAATGAACAAATGCAACAGGAAAAAAATAGATTCAGTTGAAATATAGTTTTGGAGGAGAACTTTGTGGATACTTTGGGCTACCAACAAGACAAAAAGGTGTGTCCTACAATGAATAAAACCTGAACTTTCATTGGAAACAAAAATGATGAAAGTGAGGACTATCATACTTTGGGCACATGATAAGAAAGCAAGACTCACTTGGACAGGTAGGAAAATTTGAATGCAACAGGAGAAGTGGATAACTGATTATGAGTTGGATTGACTCCATAAAGAGAGGTACAGGTTGAGTATACAAGAACTGAGGAGAATTGGTGAGGACAAGACATTTTGAAAGCCACTCCTTCATATGGTTTGTCATAACCGAGAGGCAACTTGATGGCATGTAACAACAACACAAGTGTGAGCTCCAGCACTAGGCTGCTGCCGTGAGACACTTTCAGGCTTGAAAATTTTAAATCATTCTCTGACACTCCCTGTCTTGATTTAAACTAAGTGAAGCTTTTCAAATTTTTACATGCCCTTTGAAGCATCCATGGTTCACAACATTATACAGTATTCAATGATTTAAAGTTATTGGAATCTTTCCTATTGATAAAAAGTGTTTAAGGTTGAAAAAATAGGGAATTGGGAGGATGGCAATGCAAAGGGATCTAAAATTATCCCAATATTATACATCCTTTGCATGTGAAACTGGTCTTGGACTCCAGAAATAAGGAGCTTATTGCTGCTCTTAGGGGGAAAGAGAAAGGAAAATAATGTGTGGTATATTTTTCTAAAGTAAGATTATTTTTGAAAAGCGAAATATCTTCCATCATTTTAAAGTTCATTAACCAGGCAGAATGCTGCTTTAATGGAAATATTTTACACTTTGAAGTGATACCGGAAACTACTATTGTATAGTTTCAGTGTTCCTTAACGTTTTTAAGGGGCAAACTTCCATGCACTTAAATGTGTGCCATTGTAATGGATTTATATCTAGCAGACACTTTACGTGTGAGTGGGTCTCACATAAGATCTGACACTGTGTTCATTTGCCTCACCCCTGACTCTAATTAGGTTCAGCAGTTGTGTTCCATGGGGCCAGTTGCCACCACCACGACCCCGACATGAATTGAGTAATAGCATACACCAATGGGTATCAAAGTATGAAATTGCTCATTTCCCATCTGCCAGCACAGAGTTTGCAAGGCTGAGTCAGGTTCCTTTCTGAAAATTCTCCAGAAGTGTTTGAAGTTCGTTGATACTCTCAGGACACCATGCCCAAAGAAATACTGCTGGCTTGTATATCCAAATAGTTTGGTTTATAAGTATTTACTCCTCTTTAGTAAAGATAAAGGTTTCCCTTGCTCAAAAGCCAGTTGTATCCAACTCTAGGGTTCAGTGCTCATCTCTGTTTCAAAGCCAAAGAGCCAGCGCTGTCTGCTTCTGCAGATGTTTCCGTGGTCATGTGGCAGGCATGACTAGACACCAGAGCGCATGGAACACTGTTTACCTTCCCACTGAAGTGGTCCCTATTTATCTACTTGCAATTTCTTGCTTTTGAACTGCTAGGTTGACAGGAGCTAAGCCAAAGATGGGAGCTCATTCCATCCTGCAGTACTTGAGAATTGAACTGTTTTTATTTTATTTTATAAATTCTATTAGGTATTAAAAGAAAAACGGTTACAGAAAAGAACAATTACAAAGATATATATATAGAAAAATGAATATATACAAGTATAAGAATAAAGAACTAAAATATCTCTAGCAAAAATACTACGTTAAACTCCACATCAATTAATCATTCCTAAATAAACATTCCAGGGCGATCTGGCTGCGGCATCTGTCACGCCATTGATCGCCAGGGTTGATTCGGCTGATCTGGCTGGCTAGGCGGGTGTCCCCTTCCTCCCTCACCGCTCCATGTGCGTCCCTCCCGAAGCTGCGCGCTCGGTAGAAGAGGACGACCATCCCAGATAGAAGGAGTGTACCGTTCTTCGGTCAAGGGTATACGATAGCTGCGCTCCCATGCTAGAACCTCCAAACAAGCTCAAGAATTGAACTGTTGACCTCCCACCTTCCAGTCAGTGTCTTAGCCACTTGAGCCACTGCAGTCCCTTTTACTCCTCTTTGTTCCTTCACAAATCCTTCAGTCCTGTTGAATTCAGTGAGATTATTTCATGGTGCGATTTTGGTGCAGTGTGACATTTAATTCTTTTTACAGATGGCAACTCTACACCGCGCTGCTGAGGGTGGGAAAATATCTGAGAGATGCAGTCCAAGGCAAACAACTTTTCCAAGCTCCTGGGTTTTCCTCGTGCAAATTCTCTTTTAAAAGAAATCTCAATTTAAGATTTGTAGCTAAGCTTTCAGGTACCATACTTTCTTTATAGGAGAACCAGGCAGCTTCACACTCTGTGTGAGGAAGCCTTTGAAAGCAATTTGGTAACTTCAGTCGGTCTGTGAGCACGACAACCTTCACTCTTTGCAGAGGCTGGATTTCCATGAGTTCACTGCACCAAAATTCCAAAACAGAGACATAATTAATAAGGCATTGGTGACCTGTAAAAATCTAAATGACTAAGAATCAAAATAACTTAAACTACCAACATCTCCCTAATGTCTGATTGAGGTCTTGAAGACAATCAGCCCAGCCAGTTGTTGAGCGAGGGGGGGGGGTGTCCCTCTGGGTGAGCCAAATGCAGGGCTATGTTACTTTTACTCCTTGGCAGGTTTCCCTGTGTCAAACTCTTAATGTACTGAGTCAGATCCATGGTCGATTCTACCCTGCAGCTTTGACACTGACAGACATTAATTCTCAAGAAATTCAGGTTGGGTAATTTTCTGACACTACCTGGAGTTGCTTGGGATCACTCCTGTGTGCAAAGGATGTGCTCTTCCACTGAGCTGTGGGGCATTCTAGGTGTCTCATCCAGATACTTAACTTTGACTTATCCAGAAGTCTAACAGATACTGCTATTGCTATTGTGATGGCTTTGAGGAATATGACTGCAAATGGCCTCTTGGCCTTGTCAAACTGTAGCTCTTTGTAGATCAGCCTTCTTCAATGTAATGTTTTTGTAATGTAGTGTCTTTGCAGTCCAGCACCCATCACCCCTAGACATCACCAATGGCCATACTGAATGCACCTGATGGAGAATGTAGTCTAATACATTTAGAGGGCTCCAAGTTAGAGAAGGCTGGCGGAGATGAGCAACTGGGACAGAAATAATTGGAAGTGGCAGTGTTTGAGCACTTCTTAATGTCTATTAACTGATCACAACTATGGCACAAGAACCTCTATATATACACTGAATCCATAGTTATGTAATGTAAAAAGGGAGCATGTAGATTGCATACATACAGCTGATAGTGCACAGGACTGTATAGACCTGGTCACTTGTGCAAAATATTGCTATGTTTTTAAGGGTTTTTAATTGCCTCACCATTGCTCAGGGAGCTGCACTGGTTGCTAGTATGCCTCCGGGTGCAATTCAAGGTGCTGGTTATTACCTTTAAAGCCCTATATGGTAGTGGGCCAGGATACCTAAGAGACTGCATCACCCTAAGAACATCTGTCCGTCCCACCAGAGCGGACTGGAGAGGCTCTCTGGTTGTACCATCAGCTAGAGAGGCACAACCCTCTAGCACTAGGAGGAGTGCCTTCTCTGTGTCTGCCCTGGCCCTATGGAACCTCCTGCCAATTGAGCTATGTCTCCAGTCAGAGTTGCTGCCCTTTAGGAAGGGGGTTAAGACCTGGCTGGCGGGACAGGTATGGGGTTTGGGTCAGACAGTTGCATCAGCTTGCTGGCTCATCTGACCCCTCCCTCTCTCAATGTATTAATTTTCAATCTTTTAACTTTGCTTAGCTTTTAGCTCTTTTAATTCTTATTTTAGACATGGTTTAATATTGTGTTTTATGTCTCTTTTTGAAGATTTGTTATCCGCCCTGGGTCTGTTTGAGGAGGGCAGCATAGAAGTCTGATTAAATAAATAATAAATAAGTAATAATATTGGTTTTAACTTGTGTACACCACCCAGAGTCCATTGGATAGGGTGGTATATAAATCTATTAAATTAAATTAAAAATTAGGATCAACTGGTGTTCTGATCTTCCTTCCCAGAGTACAAATTTGCATCTATCCACATGCAATCAGATGCACAGGGTGTGTATTTTGATCAGCAACCAGAGCATCTCCAGACCTATGCCCTTTTCTCTGGGCTTTGCATATCCAACTCCAAGCAATTAATGAAGATTCTCCCCACATCCCCAAGGCTAGCTCTTTGGAAATACACTAGTTTGCTTTCAGTGTCATCTTCTCTGTGGTCTGCTGACTCCCTCACCCCACCTGTGGGTGAGAAATTGCAGTACTAAGAGACCAGAAAGACAGAAGCCTACCTCCACCTGGGGGTGCAGGTGCCAAGCAGACATCATGGGGTCTACTTGGGGGGGGGGGGATGTTTCTTTTCCATGCTGCTTGGTGGCTGGGGCCAGGCTCCAGCTTGATGCTGAATAAGGAATTTTAATACAGAAATTAGTATCTTCTGCACAGTTGATTTTTTTGTAGTGGGGATAGGGAAAACAAAACCTTGTCACCAATTACAAACCCAGCGAAACTAAAGATGCTTAAAGTCACAGTGAAGAAGGTGGCAAATGGCCTGCTGCTTGAACTGAAGTGATGCAGGCATATTAAACACTATGAATTCTTAATTAGGCTGTTTATTAAAAGTCAACAAACCTTATACATAACAATATGGCATCTATCTGTGTTCAAAGACTGTAAATTACTTTTTTGCAGTTGAAAGAAAATAGGTTTTACAGTCATTCCTGTTCTATTCTTTGAAAAAATAAATAGAGTCTTAAAATAATATGAGGTACATTATTTTTATAGGCAGTGGTAACAGATTTGCACTTTTAATTTGACTGTGTTAAATGTTATGGAAGAAGGAGGTCACATTGGGGTGAACCGTCTTTATTGTTATCCTAATACATTTAAAAGGAGACATTCAAGTCATACTAATTTGTGTGATAATAACACCCTCATCAGGGCGGTCCAGAGCCAAGGAAATGGTTTCATCTCATTCATCTATTGACTGTGTTATATTACATGCAGGATTCTATGTAAATGTGCCATATTTGGAATGATGTTCTCCTGAAAGCTCAACTTTCTATCATAGGCAGGTACTAAATAGCCGGGCACTTGGGGGCCACTTCTCAAAGTCAGTCCATGCCCTTGATGGATGGCAATTTACCAAAATGCTCTAGGGATAGACTTTAAAATGTATGAAAACATTGCTTTTACGCTTTGGATTCCTCCCCCTTTCCAAAGTTTTGCAATGTATTCCTCACATTTCCAAGAGCAAAGATTTTGATTCGATGGCTTTTAATGAGCTGTTGAAACAAGGCCATATTTGTTTGCTTTTATTATCTGAGATTTCGTGTGTGATATATTTCCCCCATGGCCAAATTGTGTCCCTTGGGGCTGTCTATGTGTGTTTTAAACCAATGTGTTTTAAAAGTGTGTTTTAACCTAACAGTGTTTTAAATACAGTAAATGTTTAATGCCGTTTTAGTATTATAATGTTTCATTCTGATTCTGGTTGCAAGTCACAAGTAGAGTGGACCCTGTTGAAACAATGGAATTCATATATGTGTTTACTTATTGATTCAGTGGGACTATTCTAATTGAGACTAGCAACTGGATTCAGAGCAAAATATTGTAATAATAAAACACATTCCCAACCCTGCCTTTTTCCCTTTCGAGACCCCTTACCTTTTCTTACTACCATAGTGGCTTTGTCCATAATCTCTTTCTCTCTTTATCATACCTATAATTTTATTGTAAGTTTCCTTGATTCCTGGAAAAAATGTGGTATATAAAGTCAAATGAATGCCATGGCCAAAATCTTACAGCACAGTTATGCTTTCAGAAGGCAAATGGCAGAGTTCATAGTAGCTTCTCATGGCTAATTAACAGAGCTCTGCTTTGATATTCTGGCCCATGACAATCTAGTGAATTAGTGTGTACCTCAGAATTCAAGCAGGCACTTTTTAATTGCCAGTAAGAAACTGCTGTATGTTATGACATTTGTCTTCCATAGATATAGCTATGCAATTGGACTTTGTCTAACAACAACAACAACAACAACTGCCTGACCCACTCCATACTGGAACATTGGTCACAAAGATTTAAGCTGACTCACTGTGTCCCCTAACCTACTTTGTCCAGAATCTGTGACATGTCTGCCCAATTCAGGCTGTCAAGAATAATTAAATAAATAACCACAAATTGGGGGTGGTGGCGGCAAGAATGCAAGAAGATATGAGTGGGAAGAGTGGCAGTGTCATACATTTCTCAGCAGTGGTAGAGACCTTGATATTCCAGACAGAATCTCAGTGGACAATGGTTGTAATACCGCCACACTCAAAATTGGAACTGCAAAAGTACATAGCAAAATAGTTGGAATTCTCCATCTTTTTTTGCCAGGCAATGCAGCTCTGCGTGCCGTTATCTCTGAGGATTGTAACTAAATTCAGAGTTGAGAGAAAATCTTAAGTCGTGGTAAATGATTACATGAGGCCCTAGTGTAAAAAGTCCAATTGTAGCTCCAATGCAGCGGTTCCCAACCTAAGGACTGAGGGCTAGATTCAGCCAATGGCACCATTTTATGTGCCTGCCCACCCCTCCAAGGGCATTTGAGAAACAAAACTGCTGCCCCTTTGAAGCTTTTGGGACAAAATGATCACCCCATCATGCAGGCAGAGCAAAATGGCTGTCTGGCTCTCAAAGCTGACTGAGAGAGTGTGATTTGGCTCCTGTCTTGAAAAGGTTGGGAACCCCTGTTCCAATGTATAGCTGGGATTCACGCAACTATTTATTTACAATCCAGCAAGTGATTCAATGGATTTATTTGAACAAGGGCATGTTGTTGGTCTTAGACGCCAGTGTTTTCATTCCACAATCCAAGACTCCCTGATATGACTGGTTAAATTATTACTGCTTTGTCCTAGAAAGGATAAACACAGGGATCTGTGCCAAATGCAGTTTGTCACTTTTAGCTGACAACAACTGGGTTATCTGAAAAATTCTAGCTTTGATTCATTTATTTTTTACAGAGGCTAATCCTTGCATATAGTAATAAGAGGCATGTACAGAGAATGTGCTATAGAATGTAGATTTTGAAGAAAAAGCTAGAGTTCCTTTTTCTTTTTGTTCCTTTAAAATACTTTTCAGTGAGCGAAACATAGTAATATAAAATAGGAGGGAGAACAGAAAGGATGCCAGAAAACAGAAACAAGTCTTTCCTCTTCTGAGGCACTGAAACTTTCCCAGACAGATCTTTTTATTTCAGTATATTTACGTTTGGAAATGTATATTGCATAGTTATAATAATTTTATGTCAGAAATTATTTTGGGTTGAAAGGGTTTTTGTGGAAGAAACTCTACTCAGGGAATGCCCAAATGAGGCTCCTTTCATGTCTCCAAGAGCTGAGACACAGATGGGAACTCAATCTGTCATGCAGTACCTGGGTCTTGACCTGCCAACTTGCCAGCCTTCCAGCTAACAAGGTGAGCTTCTTAACCAATGAGCCACCCCAGCCCCTTATTGATACAAATAGATCAATTCTATTTTGACTTCTTTGGTTGTGCCACCAACAGCCAAATATTCATAAAAATCACAGCACTCTGAATTGCAAGGAAAAGAACCTGAGAGCTCTTTTGAAGAGCCAGCTTGAAATCTTTGCAGATTCCTCTTCAGTAACTCTGACCATATGTGCTGCAGGAAGAAACCCTTCACAACAGGCTATAGATAGAATGTCAGCTTTGAAATGTTCCACTTCCGCCGATTTCTATCCTATGAATGTTACATAAAAGTACCTTTTTGTGCGTTAATATTACATAACACTGAAAAGGCTGTGGTCTCTTTGGTGATCCAAAACTCCCATTTAGACTTTAAAGGGAAGGTGAGCTTTCACTGAGTTTTTTCATTACCTGGTTCAGCTCTGTTCAGCTCAATTATTAATTTTCTGTCTTGTTAAATACTAAATTCATGGATTTTGCTGGAAGTGAAAATGCATGCAATGTAAAAATATGCTAGAAAACAGTTGTAAGACACATCATTAAGCTTGGGTGTTGCACAAGGGTTTTCTGTGTTTGTCTATGCAACAGTGACAAATGCCTTAGAAACTGGATCAGCTGTCATTGTCACGTGGTTTGTCTTTTAGGATTTGCAGGAGACAACTTTAGTAGACAGTTGAGAAATATGAGTTGAATAATTTATACCCAACAGATGCCACAAAGGTCAGGAAAGTGGCGAACAGACCTGTTTGCCTGCAGAATTGTTTTAACGCCCGCATGGTCTATTGAAGCTATTTAAAAGTTATCTTGTGTTTATAGCCACAGCTATTGGCCAGGATCAACCAGGAATTTCTCCTATGTAAGACCCATTTAAAGTTATAGAAGCAGAATAAGCAGACAGAGCAATCAGCAGCCCAGGAGTCTTCTTTTCATTGTCCCACTCCTTTTGACAAGGCTTGTTTCGAAGAACTCTCCACTGGAGAGTATCTTTGGAACAGACTTGCATAGACTAGCTACCTACATCCCTGTCTCACGTGCCTTTAAGCGCAGAGCTTGGAGCAGTTATGGTCTTGGAACAACAAATCACTGAATATCCTATGCCACTGGTCCTCCTAATCCCCAGAAGGTGTGGTGCAACTAAAGTAATGTTTCCAAATCCTGATTAAGCAGCTCAGCTCGTAATGGTCTTGATAAATGCCTTTTTTTTTCGCTCTTTCTCTAAATACACAGAAAACAGATAGACAAAAATCTCAGTAACCCATTCTTGGGGGGACTGTGGATGAATGTGTAGAATGACTGTGTAGAATGAATAGAATTGCCCAAGAGATCTCTCCATATTTTGGTAAAGAATATATGTCTCTCCTTTGTCCCAGTAACAAATTCTGATCATGGACAGCAGGTGATCCCCAAATTGGTATCTTTTGGATGTTAGACTACCATTGACACCACTAGAAAATTGGCAAAACTGTCTGGAGACTGCATGAGCTACAGCCAAATGCATACAGAGGACTATACAATCTACATGTAACTCTTAGCAAATGCTAAGATTGCCAGGATATGATAGGTTCAATAATAGAAAGTAAAATCTAGAATGCATTTTTGGGTTACAGTAATTATAAGAAGGGACTGCAGTGGCTTAGTGGATAAGACACTGAACTTAATGACTGGAAGATCAGTAGGTCAGCAGTTTGAGACTTGAGTGCTGCACAGAGGCGTAGCTACCGCCGTATCTGCTGTATCAATTATACGGGGCCCCAGGGCCACGGGGGCCCCCAACGTGCGTAAGCAAAACAAATCTTTACCCTTCCTAAGGGCCCCCAAACAAATTTTTATACGGGGCCCCGCCAAGGCACGCTACTCTTCTGGTGCTGCATGACAGAGTGAGCTCTTGTCCCAGCTCCTGTCAACCTAGCAGTTTGAAAGCAAGAAATTGAAAGTGGCCTGCTGCATGAACATGGAACATAGAAACATCTGCAGATGCAGGCAGTGCTGGTTCTTTGGCTATAAATGGAGATGAGCACTAAACTCTAGAGTCAGATACAACTAGCGTTCGAGCAAGGATGACCTTTAAGGAACTCACTATGTCACCATAAATAAGTACTGTATAAGAAATTTTGGGTTTAAAGGCTCACCAGAATCCTATTGATGAATTATTCCTGCATAGGTGAAGTGGCTAAGTCACAACAATGAATTGCCACTAATTAATAAGAGGTCTGTTATGTTCCTGGCTACATGCCTTTCATTCATCTGGGACATGACCAAGAAAGCAACTGGAACATCCTTAATTAATGGAAATTTGCCAATGGAACTTTCAAGATTTTATTTATGCTTGTATACACTGCCAGTAGGATTTCGGCTATTGGAGAACACCGTTCATTTGAAAATGGTACATTGTGTTGTTAACAATTTATTCTTATTCATGGCAGGTCTTAAACAGCCAAACTAGTGTTGGATATGTCAAAGTTGTTCTCTTGAATTATATCTAAGTAATATTAAATAATAATAAAGATTTAATCATTTGCCTGTATAATTCTTGATTTAAGCACTCCAGCTGTACATAATTCAAGTGTTCTTGATTCAACAGAATAAGCCTTGGACAGAGCAATTCTATACATATCTGCTCAGAAGAAAAATTTTCCAACTTCAGTATAAATTATTCTCAGGTAAGCATGAGTGGGCTGAAAAGGTGAAGGCAAGTACTGTAAAAATCTACAGAAATAATTTGACCATAATGAGTGTGATTGATTAAATCAACTTTATATGGTTTAGTGTCAACTAATTAGAAAACCATTTCAGAAGTTGCAACAGAAATTGATTTCCTGCATATTTCCTTTAAGGGATGGCTGCAGCTAGATATATGGTGATAGAGGGGAAATATGATACACTTTTGCCCATCTAGAAGAATAAATGCAAGTAGCGATGTATCTCTCTCTTTTTCTCTCATTCCCTCCCTCGTTCCTCTTTGTACAGTAGGTGACTCCAACTGTAAGGGAGGTACAAATCTAAGTTTTAACATGCACGTTACAGGTGCTCTCCACAGTGCTGAATCCTGTCCTCAAAACACATTGTCCACAATTGCACTTAGTACACATCACAAAGAAGTTGGCATAAAACACTGATGTTCTATGTGTGTTCCAAATGTGCACATTACAACAGAATGCTTGAAGATGCTCAAGACATGTTTTCTCTACCACTGCAAGGAAATTGTAACCTGTGGTGGTATGTTTGTATGTCATTATTGTCACCTACCCATTTCCCACTGGCCAGTTCAGATTCCAATAAGAAGACTGCAAATAGTTTAAGGGTCCAGCAGATGTTTTGCATGCAGACGGTCCTGGGTTGTGAAGTCTGGCCCGGGAAAGGCTCTTCTGTAAAACTCTGGTGACCCTCTGCCAATCCATGTCAAGGATACCGGCCTAAGTGGACAAGTGCCCTGATGTGGTATCTGGCACCTTATTGCATTTCTAATACATGGCTACTGAGTGAGCTCAGTCTATGATGGGTGATTCTGATTTCCTATCTCCCTTAGCATTAAAAATGATTTTTAAACTTACATAAGACTTCCTCAAATATGCTGATAATTTCCTGTTTTTCTTCTTCTTAATGTCTAAGTTGTTTTTTTAAAAAGATACTCTCAGGATTCACCAGCTGAGTTTGACATTAGAGCAGGTTTGGGCAAAATCTAACCTATGCATTGTTTTTGCAGTTTCATAAAAATCTATCAATAAATTGTGCTACCAATGTGCAGCCACAACTCAGAAGTTCTCATTTATGGTACACCAAATTCCCATTTATGGTATGCCAATTGTTTTCAGCAATATGATTTGCTGCCAAATTTTGACAGCCACTTAGTGGCAGGGGCACTGAAAATGGTCCTAAAATTGGACCCTGAATACACTGGAGCTGCCTATCCATTTATTACAGGGAGTTATGTTAAAAGGATTTTTGAAAGTTATTCTACTACAATAATGCTGATGATAGTGTAGCTCAATAATACTAAGAATTGCTTAAAGCCTGAGGCTGAGACACCTGTAACAGAGGAAAAACTGCCATCTTCTGTGTTGAAGTAATTCATCCCCCAAAATTAGTTGAACACACACTATTTACATATTTCATCAAACTTTAGTGAGTAGAGAATGAAATGTGTGAACTTCTCCAAGAAATTCACTGTTCTATTTTCAACCAGTGAAGAATATTCTCTACACAGTTCTTACCAAGGTGAAAGTGTAGGCTGAATAAGTATTACACTACTTAACAATATAATGGATTTGTTTAAAGGATTTTCGGCTCTGTGCTTAAGTAAAGAACAGCTGATAATTAAAGGGCTAGGAATAAACATATCCTGATGGTGGTGGTTGTTTTTGTTGTTGTTTAGAGATATTTAGAACATTTCCAGAAGTGCCACAGCATTTTGAAGAAATCAGAAACAAACAAACAAATGAGAAGCAAATAAAGCCCAAAACTTATGTAGGAAGCAGCCTTTTCTTTTTTAGAATATTTTGGTAACAAAGTAGAGCTTCTAAAAGATTTAATTGGCAAAAGTATTAGAGTAAATTAAAGCATATGCGCTATACAATATGTTAGGGGATTTTCATATTTATCACAGGAAAGAGAAGCGTTGCACAAAAAGTACTTTGGTACTGCAAATCATTAAAGCAGACTTGCTAAGGACACGGTTGCTTCTTTATTAGCCTCACCTACAAAGTTTTCTATGCAGCCAGTTGTTCATCTGCAGCCGTAGGGGAACAGGGTGAGTGCCATTCGTCCTCCCCCCCCCCCAGTTGGCAGCATATGCTTATGGTTCAGGAGGGTATTTTCACCCCTTTCCCTTCCTCCCTTCCTCTCAAGGGCAACTGCTCTCCCTAGACCACTTGAACCTTCCCATGGTGGGGTTGAGGTAATTGCTGCAATGGAGCTATGATTATTAATCCATTTTCCAATGTCAGTTTAAAGAGAGATATGCCCTTAAAAAGCAAAACAACACACACACACACACATTTTTCTTGCTCCTTGTAATACTGGCGTAATTCTTAAACATTTTCTGGCCTTGCATAATTTTGAATATTTTAAGACCATTAATTTCTGTCTCCAAATACAGGTTAAAAATATCTTGAATCGGAGGAATCAACCAGCTGCATTATAAGAAGTCTCAAGAGAAGCCATCTTTTCAGAGGTTACACATTCAGGAAAATGTTTTATTCTTTGGTTCCCAATGCAGGGATTAATGCATCCTTGAAAAGGGATAAAGAGAAAGGACTTAACATTCTATGTCTCTACAAAATGTGAAATTGACAGGAAATTGACCTATATCGAAGTACTGTATCCATTTGGAACACATCTCTCAGACAAGCCCAGTTCACATACAGGTACAGTATTTTGTCTTTTCTTTTTTGCCATCTTCTCCATAAGGCTGGGATACCTTTCAGAACAGAGTTTTGCAGGTGCAGAGGATGGGGGAAGGTAAGGTAGGCGAACATCTTGTTCCAGATGTGAAGGTGCTGCATAGAGTGGGAAAACATATCCCATTTCTGCTGGCAGAGGTTCTTCTGCCAAGAGATGTACCCACTAGATTTTGGCATTAGTTAGATTGTTGTTCAGTCAGGTCCACAAATGACCCCCCAAGTAAAAAGCTACGAAGGGATAACTGTTTGTCTCAATTTACAGCTGCTGGGGTTGATTTTCTGCCTCTTAGTGTGACTAGCCAATGATGCAGTCTTGGAAGCCCTTTTTAATTGTTTATGATTTGGACTCAGGAAACTATAACTGAATGCCATTCTCAGTGAAACAGAAGGCCTGTGGTCAAGTTAATTCATTATTGTGCCCTGCAGATAATACATCTGTTAGACAGTTCATAGATGGACAGTGCTGTAATCCTGAATTGTCCATAAATATACAGGCAGCACTTGGGGTATTTGCTCTCTCATATGCATCATCAGATGACAAGAAACGAACCCCAAGTGAGAAGGAACATAATACTACCTTGTCAATCTTTTATCTATGACATTTTAACGATACAAACCCATCTTGTCTGAAACAAGACACCCAAATCACTGTTAAGCATTGCTCATATGAATAAACCACAACCGTGATGAGCTCATAAACTTTGCAGTTTGTCTAGGTAACAATGAGAAACCACTAAGATGCTATGGAGATTTTTTTGTTGTTGTTTCAAAAAAATCCAAGCAATCTGTGCACATTTTGATAACCAGAGGACCTAAGTTTTAAACTTGTTTCTTTGTAAATACAGCAAAATAATCTGACATAATTAAAATCTGAGATTTGATAGAAGCCTGTGATACTGGGATATTGTGTGGTGGGGGTAGGGAGAAAGTGGGGTGAGGGGAGAGAGGTTGTGCCTTTTGTTATTAAAATACACAACACTGAATTCTAGAGTTGCAAGAAAACTGACATTGAGTACATTCAGTAAAGCAATGCAGTACTGCTACCACAACTACCAGTCCCAAAGTAGCAATTATACTAATTTCTGTTTGGGACTTCTAATCCATTTGCTATTTATAGTAGTGCATACCTTAGGGAAAGTCTTCAACCCTTTGCCTGTTTCCTGAAAGGTTTTTGGTTTTCATCTTGAAGGATTTGTCTATAGTCTGACCTCTTGTTTTGGTTTAACTCATGTACTTAGTCAGCTAAAGGAGTGCCAAATACTGTTCTCTTGCAGGATGCTCTTCCTGGAATTCCACAGCACACCAAGAGACATTCAGTGGGAAAATGAAAATAAGGTCAACCTTCCCTCAGGAGTACCAATAAAAAATACACAAAATTGCCTGAGATTTCCTTCCCAGAAACCTCAAAGCCACTCAGGCAGCCCAGTTAATTCAAACATGTTTGAATTCACAATAATATCACTTCTCCCACACCAGAGGAAAAAATATGTTAAAACTGAAAGGGTTTCTAGAAAGGGTGTTTCAGTTCAGAATCACAATGTCATGATTTGTATCATCACGATGGAACAGTAGTAGTAGCCTATTCTATTTTTAGCTTAATTGAATTGATTTTTAAGTTCACTAATGATCAACTGAACTGTTAGGCTCATTTTCCACCTCTGATTCACTCAGTTTTAATTATGATAAATAATAGCAGCAATAATAACAACACAAGATAGTATTATGTTAGACGTATGGCACAGGAGACGAACAAACCATCACTAGTGTTGTTAGGTCATTGATTCAATAACTAGCTCTGAGTGCAGACATTATATTCATTGTTGGCTTAAATGAACAAATATTTCCGGCCAGTGTTAGTTAATGCCATTTTATTTGGCTGGGAAACATGTCAGAAAAGAAATCTTGTAAGAATGGACCTTCTTACCATCTTACCAAAGACAACAGGGAATTCATACTTCTCAGATGAGCCAATGGACCTTTTCACCCTGTCTCACTGAAGTTTCCAGATACCATGAATCATATTTCTTAGTAGCATTAAACACTCCACGAAAGAAAGAAAATGAAGCCTGGAATGATTCTCAGAAATACCTACAGGAAATTAATAAGTTATGTCTTTATCTTTCAGGTTTTAAAACTTTGCAGTCCAGCTCTCTGCAGGTTTACTCAGAAATAATTCCCACTAAGATCTAGAGGAGATCATTCCAAAGTAAATAAAGATAGAAGTAGGCATGATCCAGACATAATGAGACCTGTAAGTCCTATTGGCTTCAACTAATTTTTTTTAATGTTGCTTTTAAAAGTTCAGCTGCTCTCACTGAAATTAGGCATATGCAATTTATTTGGGGTTTTTTGACTCCATATCCCAAAAATCTCCATTCTAGCTCTGCCTGTTGGACTCAACCCTACATTGTGTTTGCCTGAAGAAAGCTTCATGGCCCACAGTACACTGAGGTCATGCCTAGCTACCTGGTACAAAAAAGCTCGAGTGGTGCTTATTATTTATTTTTGAAAAATATCCTCAACTGATGTTGTTGTCGTCCTTAAGTGGTATAGCTGCATGAACAGGACTTTAGTCCCTGATTCCTAACTTTACCACTTCTGTACATCAGAATTCCACAGGCATGACTTGAGAGTCATCTTTTATTTTTTTTAAGGCTTCATGTCATGACAAAGTACTAGTTCTGGTTAAAAGAAATCAAAATTTTTTTAAAATAGCTTGAAAGATTGAAAACCCAGTAAGATGTGAAAAGTTACTTAAAAGGCTTTCAGGAAACTAAAGATGCAATCTTAATGCCTCCAGAGATTACACTTATTTCATTATAAAACATTTCTATTATCACTTCCATTTTTATTCCAAGGAGATTTCCACCAGTTTTCGAAATATATTACAGAGACTTCAAGAGATGGCGGTCTGGATTTGGCCTTTCTTCACAACTTTCATTGATGTTAATTGGAATCCCTCTTATGCACCTAAAGCAGAATTTAGCCTTTGGTTTATGCCTTTCTGTAAGCAAGCCAGCCATGTCAATATATGAATATATATGCAAATATGAGTCCCCTAAAGTGACTGCTTTAACCTCTCATTAGTTTAGAAAGGTCCTGTGGCTACTAGAATATTGTACCCTCTGAGAAGAATACATTTGGAAGCTTTTTTCCTTGCGCCTCCCCACAAAACCCACTTCACATGTCACATTTTCTGTGTTTTCTTCACTGAATGAAGCACGTACAGTCACTCTGAAACAACCACTAGATCCCATATGAGATAATTTCAATTTTACGGTAAATTTCCTGCTTTATGGATTCCTTTCTATAAAAAGCTGCTTGTGGTATTCTTGAGAGAGCACTAACTTTTCTTAAAGCATACAAACCTTATGCCCTTTTCTCAGCAGTTTAGTGTGATTTTTAAAAATAGACTTCCCTACCTCTCTTTTTTCCTTTCCAAATAATATGTACAGTAATTGTTACTTCTTCTGTGTTCTGATTACTTTGATTTTTGAAAAAACAATTCTTTTTAAATTTGGGGCTGGATCCAGCCTTAGACATGCTTTAAACAGACTCAGTGAAAGTTAGTCCTGAATTATTTAATGCCAACTGGTTTCAGTAGGTCTACTCTAAGTATTATTGAATCTGGAGCCTATCCATCATGTTCAGTTACCTAACTGACTGAAATACCTGGCATTTTTATTATTTATCCCAGAACTTGGAAGTATTACATTTTTGGAGTGGAGTTCCCAGAATTTCCCAGGCGGTAGGGCTGATATTGATTCTGGGGACCTCTTTCAACATTTCCTTACCACAATGGCATGTCCTGATCTAGTCCAAGCTAGATGTCAAAGAGCACGGTTGCCAGCCAGCATCTCCACAGCAGTGACAGGGAAGGGCCAAAGCTTCCTGGCAGAACAGGCCTTTTCTGTGTGGAAGTTCGACTCTGTTCCCACGCATATCTGGCTAAAGATGGGAACCATCATCATCATGAGAGACAACACAGAACTGTTACCATTCATATAAGCAACGAGGGTTGGGCAACTTCTGACAGTACAGAGGCCACACAAGCTCACACCTGGATACTGTTTTTCTTCTTTAATTGAAAAAGCCTCTTGCACCTTCTAGTGGTGCATTTTTTAAAAATCCCCCCAGTTGGTTGGGGGGTAGAGAACCACAACAAAATGTGGCAAGTAATTAAAGAGATGGGAATACCAGAACACCTTATATGCCTCATGAGAAATTTGTACATGAAGCAAGAAGCAACAGTTAGGACTGAATATGGAATGACTGAGTGGTTTGGAATAGGAAAAGGAGTAAGACAAGGCTGCATTCTGTCACCCTGCTTATTCAACTTATACACAGAGCACATAATGCGTAATGGAGGAATCACAATTTGGGATCAAAATTGCTGGGAGAAACATCAACAATTTGAGATATTATTATCATGGCAACAGGCCCTATCAGTCCCTGGAAAATAGATGGGGAAGAAGTAGAAGCAGTGACAGGTTTTACTTTCTTAGGATCAAAGCTCACTGCAGATGGTGATTGCAGCCATGAAATAAAAAGGCGACTGATTCTTGGGAGGCACGTGATAAGAAACCTGGGGAACATAGTGAAAAGTAGAGACATCAAATTGCAAACAAAAATTCGTATGGTCAAAGCAATTGTATTCCCTGTGGCAATGTATGGTTGTGTGAGCTGGACCATTAGGAAGGCTGAGCGCAGAAGAATAGATGCCTTTGAGATGTGGTGTTGGAGGAGAGTTTTGAGAGTCCCCTGGACAGCGAGGAGAACAAATAGGTCAACCTTAGAAGAAATCAACCCTGACTGCTCCTTAGAAGGTCAAATTGTAAAGATGAAGCTAAAGTACTTTGGACATCAAATGAGAAGAGAGGATTCACTTGAGAAGGCCCTGATGCTGGGAATGGTGGAGGGCAAAAGAAGAAGGGGGCAGCCAAAAATGAGATGGCTAGATGGTATTGTAGACACAATGGGCACAGACCTGAGTGAGTTGAGGAAGATGGTGGAGGACAGAAGTGCCTGGCGGACAGTGGTCCATGGGGTCGCAGAGGGTCGGAATCGACTGTGCGACTGAACAACAAAAGGGAACCCATGTATACTGGGGTACCCCCCAAAGATGGTAATTGATCCCTCTTGTCCCTACAGGATCCAAGAAGACTATTAGAATTGTTTTTTAATGGGTGTTAAAGACTGGTGAGGAGGAATGTAGGGTGTGACTTCATTTGGACCCCTGAGAGCAGGGATGGGATGTAACAGGTTCTCACCAGTTCTCCAGAACCGGTAGTAACTTTCCCCAGTGTCTCAGAGAACCAGCAGCAGCTTCTAGGGGGAACCACCTTCGGGGCTTACCTTTTCACTGGTTCCCCCACTGCACATGCGTGCCAAGTACTTGGTGTGCATGCACGCCTACAGTGCTTAGCGCGTATGCACGGCCTCTTTGCTGTCCTCCGAAGCAGGGAGGAGGAAGAGAAGCTGCTAGCTTGAAGCTCCCTATAACCTGCTCCCCAGGGTAAGTGATTCACCTGTGGGTGTGGTGTGTCTGTGTGTATTTTAATGCATATTTAATACCTTTACCTATATTAACATACTACCAGTGTTCCTAAAAAGGCCAGGCGACCGGCAGGCCTGGCTTGGGGTTTTTAAGCAAAGTCTTGGAGTTACCTCATCAATAAGCTACACCTGTGCTGTTTCAATTGCTGTTCCAATTGGAGAACCCTTAAGGAGGTACAGCTGTTTTACATTTACATTAAGGCATATTATTCTAGAGAACTGGTTAGGCAAAGACTTGGTACCTAACTTTTTTAACTTTTGAAAAGTTGAAAAGTGCCAAAATGAAGCCATCTTGTGGTAAGTTCATTCTGTAGTTCCTTCCATCTGACCTAGTGTGAGAAAAATTTGCCAGAATAAGCTTTAAGCTCTGGTTGATTTGTGTTTGGGGTGGGTGGGTGTTTGGGTGGGTGGGTGTATTTTAATGCATTTTTTTATTTATTTACTTATTTAATTTATTTACGGGTTTGTGTTGTGTGTGTGTGTAGGTGGGTTGAGGTGTGTGTGTGCTTATTTTTATTTTATTATTATTTTATATATTTTTATTTTTTATTTTGCCCTGCCCACAACATCATGTTCTGCCCACACTGTGATGACATCACAGTGGGGCAGTAAAATTTTTCTCATCCCACCACTGCCTGAGAGCCTCACAGAGCCCATGGGATACATTTTATCCACCTAGAATGTAGACAATATGCAGACCAGTCATTTGACCTACAGAAAGGTCTCATCCCAATAATGTCAAATGGAGTGGAGCAATCTGTGATATCAACATGTTTGGAATCATTCCCACCCCCAAACAGAAGAGGTGGATGTGGAGAAATGTCTCATTCTTTTCACAGTTATTATTCTTTTTGGATGACAACTCTCTCTAGCTAGCATGGCCAGTGGCCATTGAGTTATAGTCCAGAAAGCAGTTTTTCCAGTGCCCATCTTTTATTCAAAATTAGTGTGAATGTGTGGATTTCACTTTCCTCTCCATTATACTCAAACATGATCATAGAAATCAGAAATCAAAACAAAACAAAACAAAAAAATAAAATAAACAACACTGTAGCACTTTAAAGACTAACTGCTATATTTTTATTGTTAGCTTTTGTGGATCAAGTCCACTTCATCATTTTGCTTTGTTTTCTGATATGCCTGAACCACAGACTAACACGGCTACTATTCCAAAAAAAAAAAAAAGATCATATAAAGAATCACATCTTTGGGCAGAAAATGTTTAGCAACATTCTAAATAGAACATAGAAAGGATATTCAGTGGGTCTTTGACTGTGAATGTGTCTAAGAGTATGTATGTGCTCAACATGCCCAGTTACATTCTGACCTGATCTTTATCTGGATTCTGCGTACTTCTGGATTTACATTAAATGGCATTCCCACAAGTAGGGAGAAATGCAAGTACCTTAGAGCAGGGATGGTGAACATTGATACTCCACGTGTTCTTAGACTTCAATTACCAGAAGCCCAAGTCAGCACTCCTGCTGATCAAGGCTTCTGGGAATTGAAGTTCACGAACACCTGGAGTGCCAAGGTTCACCATCACTGTCCTAGAGTGTGGTTTGGATATTGGCTACAGAGCACCTCAGTTTTTACAGATATGGGGGACAGGAGGATTTTATATCTGTCCATAGGCACTATTTGAGTAGTTGCACAAAGGCCAGCAGACAAGTAGGATGTGCATTGTCACAAAGAAGACAAAAGGTGGAAGTAAGGGGGAAAGGGTGAACACATTAATTCTGAAATAGTCAATCCAGATAATCAAAGGGATCCATTTACAGTCACACAGGCATACTTAACCCTAGTAAGAAAAGAAAATTCTAGAATATTGATCCTACCTAGCAACAATGTCACTTTGCTATGCCATAACCCAAAATGGCTTGCAGAGCAGTTACATGGAGATATCGAGTGCATAGAAGCCCCCATCCTCACCCTGGCTAAAGCCTCAGAGGTTGGTCTGCCAAGGGGAGATCTTAAGCTTTGCAGAGATTTCCTCCTATGGCACCTACAATTTGGTCTTCTCAATGATCAGTTTCTCATTTCACATCACCGGCATCCTTGGGCAAGCATTTTTAAAACCCATTAATGTCGTATGGAACAAAAAGGATTTGTGGCAGTATCGCTCCATCCAATGCATGTTGGGTAAGCAGTGATTCTGTGCTCTGCTACATAGTTTGGCTAGCATTGAACAAACATTACTCACTTAATCAATTTTCAACACCCATCCCAAGACAGTGTATATCCATAGAAAGTAATGTCTTGATGGTTTTGGCTCTTAGTTTACAAATGTATGTGTATATTTGTAAGCTTGGGAGGGGGTCATTTATGTGACTTAATGGCTCGGTTTTCTGTTGATCAGGTTGCATTAATGGTGAGGGATAGTATTTTTGTATCAAGGAAGGATATGAAGTTACTTGATGAAAATCCCTACATATGTTTAATCTTTTCAATGTGTTCTATATATGTGTTAAAGATTTGTATTAAATTACAGGAATGCATGAGCTACAGAGAGGTTTTCAAAACAAAATAAAATTACTGATAAATATCTAGTCATTCATAACTACCACTATATTGTGACTGATGCCACGTAATCTGTTTAGATACCATGAAAGGCATTGACAAAAAGCAAGCAGTTTGATTGTCAGGCTAGATTGGAGGAACTGTAAAATATAACTGCTGAATAGATCAGTGGTTTAGGTCTCTGACTGCAGAGTCAGAAGTTTGGAGTTTGATTCCTCACTGTGCTTCCTTCACAGGGGGTGAACTTGATGAGATATAGGGTCCCTTCCATCTAGGCAGTTGTAACATTATTATTTTCATTATTTTCATAGCCAGGGTGGATGGGCACATGGCTGTTGGACTGTAACCATTTTTAAGTGTTCTCCAGAAACTCTGTGAGATGTTCTCTTGACATGCATGAAACTACTGAAGCAATGTTGTGGGCGGGTCTTATTGTAGTGGGAAGATCTCATGCAATTAATCCTGCCATGTCATCCCTTGATTTATCTGCAATGGACAAACAGTTCCAGTGGGTGTTAAAAGAACTAAGTGGGCAGAAATGTGGTGGAGTAAAAGCCAGATGTCACAGTGTTGAAGCCTCTGGATTTCTGAATAGCAGAGACAATAACATCTTCTGCCACCCCTCTCATGCTCCTCTGGTCATTCTGAGATTAACAGTGATCTTCACAATAGCTGAGAGGCAAATACATTTTTCAGAGAACAGCATGTTAGTGATAGGTAACCATCTCTTGTAATGCAAGTGTTTGGGAATGGTTTGGTCTCAAATGGATTGTTAAGAACTACAGTATTAGATGTACAAAAGGTCTGTTCTTCACTTTAGTAATACAGATCAATCCAATATTTTTGGATACTCTGTGTGAGGTGGTGGAAGATGGCTATGGGGGTTCTTTTCAAATTTACCACCACATCACTGGTTGCGGGATCATGGAAGAGTTGGGCAGCAGGTAGGCCATGAATACCTATGTCAATATGTGCTTTTGTGGTCTGCCCAGAGACCCATCATTGGCAAAATGATTTTCTATATTTAAAAGAAAATCCCCAATCCAGATTCCACTCTATCACTGTGTGTCTTGTTTTAAAAAAGTTTTTCTTGGAAGGGAGTGATGTAATACACATCAGCCAACGAAGTTGTCCACCCTGATCTTTGCTATAGAGGAAGGTATTGTGCATGGTGTAAGACGGAGCCAAAACAGGAAGCTCAAAGGGTATATAGAGTATGGCCAGATTACCCTGCTATGGTATTAGAGTAGACCATACTGCCATCAACTCAGTGCTGATCATCAGGTGGTGGTTAACTAACCTGACAACCCTGAGGACTAAGTGCAAAGTCCCCAAGTGGATTAAATCCCACTTGAATCCATCTTGATTGAGGGCAGCAGCTTCATCAATACTGGTGCGGGGTTGATGAGGCCTTTTTGTACCAAAAGGGCTCAGGACCAGAAAGTGACTCGTGGAACTGGATCAGTGGCAAGGGTATCATACTGCAATGTGAAAGGCAATTCGAAGGCTACTGCAATCTATTGTTCTTGGGACAATCTTCATGGCTGATTGCCATGATGATTGCCAGTATTCGGAATCAGATACAGCACTTGAAGAAGAAGAAAGGATATATATGAAAACAATATTACCTTAGAGACAAAACAATGAATCTCAAACAGGGATACCAAGTAACCTAACAGATCCAGACTTATGTCTGAATACCAGTAGCTAGTGCCAGTAAGAACACCTTGGAAAGGGGAAGCCATTTATTCCTGAGCTATCTTCTAGGACAGCTGTAAGGAGCTTGTGTCCTTCTCCTGGCCAGGAAAAACTCTTCTAGATATTCAAGAAGTGAAGACACAAAGCAAAGGATGCTCTGGCTTATTCATCTCCTTAGAAGATGATGTTGGGCTTTCTTCTTGTTGTCTTGGTGTGTTGTAAGCCACTTGGAAACTAGAATATACTGTATAGTATAAATTTTTAATAGAATAGTGTGAGAAAAATCTTTGGACTACGTAATAAATTTTGGTGTTGAATTTAGGGATGCTTGTGGTCTTCCTGGTCCTCTCACTGCAGACTGGGTAACTGGCAAAACAGTTTTGAAGTGGGAGTGGCCCAGAAGACAGGTCTCAGTGCAACAGTGACATCTGGAACTTTGCAAACACAGTTCTAGTTCAAGACATTTGCTACCTGAAGTCCTGTCCAAATCCTGTCCCTCTCCACAAAGGAGAACATTTGCAATATCCTTGCTGGGCCATTTCAAGACCATTTCCGATCTTTAGCCTTCTCTCTCTTTAATGACACTGCTATCTGAAGTACACTGAATGCTGTTGCATGGCAGAACTGATGGGATGAGTCATATTTATGGATAGGAGACAAACTCTCTGCCAGTTAATAAGAATTATGTCTTCAATATTAGTCATCTCTAAAGTATCTCTGTCATGGCTCCATGCTTCCTCATACTTGTACCCTCACCTTCTGTTTCTCCTTCCAAATAACCCTGGTCAGGCTGATTAAGGCTGTTATGAGGTTCATCTAGTGAGTTTCATAAGCTGAGTTGACATTTGAACTCAGGCAGTGGTGGGCAGCAAAAAAAATTGCTACCACACTGTGGGTGGAGCCTATGTCATGGGTGATCTAGTCATGCCTGCCATATGTCCATGTATACTTCTGCAAACACAGGCAGCACTGGCTCTTTGGCTGTAAATGGAGATGAGCACTACACCCTAGAGTCGGATATGACTGGCTTTTGAGCAAGGGAGACCTTGTACCATTTGCAGGGACAAAACCTGATGGGGCAGGGCAGGGTGTTGGGCGTGGCCACCAAATTTAGCTACCCTCTGCCCAGAGGACACCTAATTTTGCTACCCCCCCCCCCCCAGGGTGTGTGTGAACCTGTTGATGCCCACCACTGAACTCAGGTCTCCTGAGTTTGGGGGGATAAGCTGTGTGGTGTAGTGGATAGGGTGACAGACTAGGACTCGGGAGTCTTTAGTTTGAATCCCTGCTCAGCTATGGGAATTTACTAGGAGAATGGAACTGATAAATATCTTTAAATATCCTGATTACCTTGAAAGTATTGTTAGGGTTCCTATAAATCAGTTCTGACTTAATGTCACATAAGAACTCCGGAGTCCTAGTTCAACTCTCTTTACTCCAGCTGGGAACCTTTTGACAAACTATGAACATTTTTGACTGGACTCTTCCTCCCAGCTCCCAAATTTGAAGATCATTTAGTTTAGTAGCAAAAACAGTGAGGAATGAGAAGGAACCCATTGAAAGCATTTTCTTACCCATTCTCCACAAACTCTGGATCTGGTATTGGATAATTACCAGTCATATTGCTGTACAAAGCACCATTGAAATATTGGACCAGAAAAATGGATTTATTTGGTAGTGTAATGAATGTTTACACAGAAGTAAGAACTTTCAAATCCTTGTGCACAGGATGATAGTTTTGAGTTTCAAACTAATGATGTGCTCAGGGCTTTCAGATATTTATTTATTTATTTGAATTTGTATTGCCGCCCACTCGCAGAGGCGACTCCGGGTGGTTCACAAATATAAAACATACACAGCATAGAATTACAAAAAACTTAGAACTTTAAAAACCATAAAAACCACTAAAAATACCCTATCAGATATCCTGGTAGTTCTTCTTCCTCCTAATTTACTGTAGTTTCCTAGATTTTATTTAATAGTTATGGGAACAGGAAATTACTATTGAAACCCTTGATTATGTCAATCAGTGGTCTGGAGTGAAAGTTTGTGTAATAAGCTTCAAAAAGAAAAAGGGAATCTTTTTTGAAAACATATGTAAAGGTTTGCTAATAGTTGTAATCTACAGTTTAATCTATTTATCTTTATGAAAAGATAAGTCATGAAGATGTTATTGTGCATGGGAAAATCATTTAATGTAAAAGCAAACAAAGGAAGGTATGTCAAGTATAGATTTGGGGGATGTTTTAGTCCTATTCAGTTGTTAATAAATCTAGTGCAATCCATTCCAAAAGGGAGTGTCCTATCCCATTGCAGAGCCCTTGCCAGGATTCTAGATGTGGGTGGGTGAATATTTTTTTCAGGATGAGCAACAATGTCATATATATATCTGTAACATATATAAAAAGCTGGGAGTTTTAGGGTGGGCCAACATCTAACTCAGGGTGGACAATGGCCACCCTGACATCCTCCCAGCTACAGCCCTTCCCCGTTGTCAGTTTGTCCATGCATGCATGGTGAGTTTAAGGAGAATTCCTGCTCACATCTACATGTGAGTAGGTGCTACATGTGAGGAAGAACCCTAGGAAACTTGGGTTCTGGGTCTGTGCCCACTGCATCTACAACACCATCTAGCCATCTCATTTTTGGCCGCCCCCTTTTTCTTTTGCCCTCCACCTTTCCCAGCATCAAGGCTTTCTCAAGTGAATCCTCTCTTCTCATTTGATGTCCAAAGTACTTTAGCTTCATCTTTACTATTTGACCTTCTAAGGAGTAATCAGGGTTGATTTCTTCTAAATTCCACCTATTTGTTCTCCTCGCTGTCCAGGGGACTCTCAAAACTCTCCTCCAACACCACATTTCAAAGGCATCAATTCTTCTGTGGCTCAGCTTTCCTAATGGTCCAGCTCTCACAACCATACATTACCACCAGGAATACCATTGCTTTGACTAATTTTTTGATACCATTCAATAAATTGATTGAATAAGTTGACTAATTTTTTGATACTATTCAATAAATTGAAACTCAAATTTTATTCTCCATTTTTTTGCTATCATTTTTTTCTGCAGTTCAGCTGCCACACAGTGGGTGATATTAGGAAGATTTCTGCTCTAGGTCCTTTCCTCTTCCTTCACCAACATCACCATCTTTTCTCTGTCCTGTACCACTCCTGTTACATCTTGTTTCTGCTCACCCACTGCTTGCCCTGGCATGTAAGTGGCTATAAATTGCAGTTTTGGAGACAATTTTGTAGCAGCTGTTGTACATATATTCCATTCTGTTATAAATTGAAGCAATCGTTTCACTCAGAAGCACAGCTTTTGGAGAGATGGATTTCCTAAAATATTTTTGTTGTACATGTATTTCATACTTCCATTGAATATAGCTCATGGTTCAACATCCCTGAAAAAAATTAAACAGAGATGTTGGGCTGAAATGGTTTAGTAGGCTATCAATATACAGTATACTACAGAACACTTTTAATCTCCAAGGAGCAACCATTTAATTTAAACTATAGTTTTCTGAGGCATAGTTTTCCTGATTGTGCTACAGTAACAATTGATTTAACGTCTTTTAAAAACTTTAAAAAACAACAACCAATACAATGCTGAAATGGTTTATTAGTATACCAGTCTAGCGCAAAATGTCTTTTGTTATTGCCAACTAGAATATCATAGATTTTTAAAAAGTAATTGCATGCTACTTAAAATTCTTACTGGGCTTAGTGTGTGTAGAGGAACTACAACAACAGAAACATTAATAAGAGCTGAATCTACAGTAAGATCAGATCTACTCAGGATGAATAATAATGTTGACTAATTGTTGGATGACATATGAAAATGATCAAGTAGGAACATGGGACAAATAGCAAGACAAATTACTGGATTTGATAATGTTCAGTAGTGTGCATTGCAGTATGGGCATAACATAAAAACAAAGTAAAAGCAAGTGGAATTATTTCTTAGATGACATTTTTTTTTACTAATTTAAGAGAGGAAAATACAATTTTTTAACTGAGGAGCTTCTTCTTCTTCTCCCCCCATCTAGTGGCCACATCTGATATTGCATCTTGGGATGGGGAAAGGCGACACAGAATTACTTCCCCTTTCAGTGAAACAGAAGTATCCTCCTCAAAGAATGTGAGCACATTTGGGCATCTCCTAGTGAACAATAGCATCTTTCTTCTGATCTTTCCACTACAGAAGTGACAACTTGAGGTGACTTGAATGAATGACATTATATGAGTGATGATATGACTTTGACAATGGACTGCAGGTAGCTGTCAACAAGAACTGCTTGATAGTTCAGAGTGCAGAACCAGAGGTTGGGCATTTAATTCTTCATTATGTCTCCTTGACATGGTCTGGGCTCACTGATCAATAGCAAGGGTTCCCAACCTTTTTAAGTCGGGGGCCGGGTCACGCTCCCTCAAACAGTTGAGGGCCCCCGGACTGGTTGGTCCCCCGCACCATTTATGACCACCGTAAATGAGTCCATGGCCAATTCTGGTGGTGGCAGCGGCAGCTGGAGCAAGGGCAGGGGCTGGATTATTTGGTGCTGTTGGCTGGATTCGGCCCAGGGGCTGTAGGCTGAGAACCCTTGTTCAATAGGGTCATTTTCAGCCCTGCAGTTCTAAGATAGTGGTGGTGATATAAAAGGGTTCTTGTTAGGGACAAAATTAGCAATAATGTATATTAACACAGATGACCTGTAAATACTTAAAGAAAACTACTGCATCAGCTCTTTGCCATGGTCAATTGACTGGCACAATAAACTTATTGATTGATACTGCATCAATTCTGCCAGAGGGGTACACAGAAAGAGCCTCTTCAAAGATTATGGTATTATGAACCACAATCAGGTGTCCCTGGATATTTTTTGAATAGTAGCTGTGTTAGTCTGCAGTCTTGTGTCCCTGGCTAATCTTTTTCACAATAGGTCAGGCAAAAGGAACTGCAGAATGAACTCACCAAAAGGTGCCTTCATTTTGGCAAACTAATATAGTAGGAAGGCAGTACCTTTTATGGGACTTTGGCAGTTTCACATCTGGCCTAGACATAGCAGCAGTAGAAGCAGCAGCAGCAGCTGTGCCAGACACATGATTGCAGCATTCTTTGTTTTCAAGAAAGGCACAGACATAGCCATTAGTGGCACCTCAAAATGTCCAGTATGAGACTTGCAGCTAAGAAACCCCATGAACTGTAGAGAAGCAATATATTAGTCATAGAACAGGATGATACAGAGATAGTAATAGAGGAGCTAATTACATTATGATCTCCATTTATAAACCATCTAACATAAACTTCTTTAAAATCCTGGATATGTTCATAAGCAAAATATAAATGTTAGAATTTGAGACTTCAGAGCAAGGTCTGGGGTGTGTACTTGATGTTTACAATGTGAAAGTGCTACTAAAGTAGGTAGCAACATTCCAACTAACCCTTATTCATAACAGCAAGCTACCCCATCTTTCAAGAGCAAGGTAGCTATTACCTGGACTTGACAGTGAGCCCAACAGTGTGTAGGCATGAGTTCATAATCTAGCAACCCATGGGGGTGCTTCAACCACTGATAGTGCCATTCTGCAGGAGAAATAATTTTTAGAAAGCTGATTGCCAGAAGTACATGCAACATTGGTTGGAATTATAGTGAACATTGTCCAGTCTCAAAGACCTGTGACCTATTCATTGGAGCAGTGAAAAGTTTGTCCAATGATAAAAAATTTCCAGCTTAACACTGGAAATAGTTGCCCAAATAAATAATTATTGCTCACTATTTGAACAAAATCCCTTGAGTGAAGAAGCCATTTTGGCTAGGCAACAATTAATTTTTTCAGCCTCAGAAATTCTAAGAGATAATTGGATAAAATTCATATCAATAGACAGTCAAAAAACAGCTTAACAAAGACCTATCTAAAGGCCCCTACTCATGTAAACATTTCAGCCAATCAAATAGCTCACCTATTCCTCATTAATGGACAATATGGACATTGGGCTTGAAAGAGACAGCAATCACCTTACAAGACCTTTGAGCTTAAGCAAATTGAAAAAAGCTGTTTGTAGTTGAAAAAAATGACAAGCCTGCAGGCTTGAAGACATCAATGTAGAACAGATAAAGATTCTGGTACAATAATAAAGAAGTGGCTCCTTAATTTCAAAGATGATTCAAAGCATCTACAACTGCACATCCACTCTTTGGCTGTCATCCCATTTCTCCCAGGTTAAAATGAAGGAAAAGTTTCCCCCCAGAATGTCTGTGAAGGTGCAGCTGCACAGCAAAGAATAGGCAAAGTCACTCCCTGTCAAGATTTACTAGGGAATTCAGGTCTTGCTTTAAGTGACCACACTTAAATCAAACTGCTTGCTTGTGATTCTACTTCTATCCCTGCAGATGGTGCCATTCAAAGTTTTGCTTTAACAAGCAGTGATGGTTCCTTCCTCTTTCAATTTCCTCTAGCTCCAGGATTCTCAACCTGTGGCCCATGGGCCAGATGTGGCCAGTAACACCATTTTATATGCCCCCCATCTCCACCACACCAGGAAGTGCCATATGGTGCCATGTGCTGGAGGAAGGGCAAAATGGCCATCTGATCCCTGAAGCTGTCTGAGGGAGCTTGGTCCGGCCCCTACCTTTAAAAGGTTGAGAATTGTCTAGCTTTTTTAAAAAAAAACCTCATTGCTGTGGAATCTTTTCTCTCTGTGTTTAAGCTATTAAAAAACCCAAAAACAAGCAAACACCACAAGTGTTGCTCATGGAATAGAAGCTTTAACAAAGAATAGTTTTAGGGGAGAGATTATGCTGGAGGGCGTGGGTGCTGGCATTGTCTTCTATGTTTGTCTGCTATTCCTCCCTCTTGAGATATGAGGCAATAGGTGAAGGGGAAAGTGTTTTACATGTATGTGTCCTCTCTTTCTGTATTGGTTCAAATGATGACACATTTGAACTGATTTAAAATAATTCATATTTGAAGAAGTAGAAGCCTCTTTGGTGGAGGGGTGTGTGGACTCTGGGTTGCTTCACATTTCCCATTGTGTCATGTGAGCAGTGGAAGAAATGTGAATTAACTCACCCCAAACCTATAGTATTCTCCCCATTCATTCATTCATTCATTTTGTTAATGTTGTTACCTCCTGAATCTTGATGGAATAGCAAAAAAAAAATGTCAGGTCTGTAATGTGGAAAGAGAGAACTACACAGCACACTTCTTAGACTGGGTGGAACCTCACGAATATCTAGCCAGTATGTGCATGGGAAAGCAAGGCAGACAATGTAGGTTTCCTGCATTATCTCCTAAACAAAATATTATGTGCGCAGCACATACAAACTCTTATGTGCTGAGCCAATGATAGCGAGACAGTTGGAAGTTGGGAAGAGCTGGGGCCAAGTATTAATGCACCTATGAATTAAACGCATTAAACAAACAAAAATACCTTTTCTTCTTCAATACTCTTCATTTTGGAAATTGTCTTCCTGCCTGGAGGCCCAGTAAACAAATTGGTTGTCTGGGACTTGACCTCATGCCCTAAGACCTGACAGCATTACATAGGACTGATTAGCATACATAAACTGAAAAGTTCCTCCATATCTGTCTCTTTAAAAGCTTTAAGATTTTTTTTGTATTTGTATTTGTATTTTCGACTTATATGCCGCCCCACTCGCATAGCGACTCTGGGCGGCTTACAGAAAAAACAGCTACATGGGGAAGTTAAACTGCTTTAAACCAGTCAAGGACACTAAACAAAGGGTGATTTCTAACATATAGCAATTTCATGCCAGAGATTATTCTGGGTTGAAAGGATTTATACAGTAGGAAACTGAACATTTTCCTCACCAGTCCCACAAATTGTCTTTTTAAAGTTGCTATTATATCATTTAAATGCAAACTAGTTACAGACTTATCATCTTTGCCCTCTCCAGGTAACCATGGCCTATAATTAGTTACTCTGAAGTTCTGGATATTCTGTCTTCTGGATGATTGAGCAGTCTCATGACCTCTTTAGGATCTACCAACAATCCATAAACTTCTTCTGCATTCATTGCCCCTTCCTGCTCTGATGTTGTTTTTTTCTCTGATCACAAACTAGAGTTAAGAGCTGCGACTTCCTTTTCTTCAGAAGTATTTACGATCACCCTGCCATTATCTGTGATCTGAACTAAGAGAATAGGAAAAGACTCTTGCGCAAGGACCTGCATTGAGTGGAAAGATATGAAGAATCAATGCAATGGTGAGGAATCACTTCTTCTTAGCCCCTTAAAAATTGGATAGCTGGTCAAAACGTCCTCATTCCTGCTCTATGAAGATGAAATCACCATGTGCTTCTTCCTCAAGAGAAAAAAAATGTCACAGCCTGAGCAGTTTAAGATTGTTTCTAATTAAGTGCGTCTGTGTGTTTGCTGTGGTGCTTTCATGAGCTAACCTGTAGACTTTGCATAAGGGAAGATCTAAATCCTGGCTCAGCAGTGAAGATTGCTGGGTGATTTGGGGCCACTCACTATCTCTCAGCACAGGTTATGGTAAGGACAGATGAGATAAAAATGGTAATGGACTTAATACTAGGGAAAGGCTACAGCAACGATTAGCAACGATAATAATGACAGGGAACTGAGGGGTTTTCCACAGGGCACACTTCAAACCAAGCCTTTTGGCCTGGAGGCAAATGATACAAAATTTAATGTTGTATGGGGAGTACAAGTTTTATATTAAGGATAATTTTGCCTTCTGACAGAATTAGTATCTTGGCAATTCAAGCATCTCCATACATGTCCTATTTTGTTTCAGCAAAGAGCTGGGAAGAGATAATGTTTTGAACTACAGCTTTCAGTGTCCAGAAACTAAGTTCTTTAACCTCTGCCCCAGAAAGAACTGGAAAGATATGTTTAGTAGAATAGGATTATCTGAAACCAACTGTGCCAAACGTCGTCTGTGGCATGCTATACCCCCTTCTTGGGCTGTCAGAAAGCTCTTCTGTTCTGTTGGCAGGAGAGAGCTGCAAGCCATGCCTATGACCATCATTTCTTGCAGTCTGTCACTGTTCTGAAAGGTCTCTGGACTTCCAAAGAAAATGGGAAAGAATGCCAGAAAGACTGTGAGGCACTACACACAGAGAGAGAAAGGGGTGGGGGGTTAATAAAAAAGCTTGTTTAAAAGCTAATATTTGGTTTCCTAAAAATAAAAAAAAAGCCAACAGAGGTGGCATGACCACACCTGTCTTAGAGAGACCAAAAAAGACACAGACTGCTGACAGTGATGTATGATGGATATACTTGGACTCAAAACTTACCATCCAGGAAAAAAAGAAGAATAATCAATGGATATCTCTGGTTGCATTTTACTTCTTTTGGGCCCTGGTGTTTGGATCTACTGTGGGATACAGGACTCTTAGAACAAAAAGCATGACAAATCCCCAATTTGTTCTGAGATTTGTTGGGAGTCATGACATCTGGTGTCTTTGAGATCCTGCAGTCCTAACAAGAGGCAGAAAAAAGTCTTCCAGGAGAGCGTTGAGATAGGGTTACCAGACTGGTAGCATCCTATTCTTTGACATTCAGGGCAAAACTTGGGAATAGTGGAGCACTGAGCCCCTTGCAATATCAACATCAATAGATGTCAAAAGAGCAAGCCAAGAGACTGTTGAAACCAATAGAAAGGGAATGTGGCTAAATAAGCCGAGAATTTGTGCAAAATCTGACTATCCAGTTAATATGGCAACTGAAAGTGGAGAGGTTCCCTCCCCCCCCCCAAATTTCATTTTTATTAAATAAATAAAGGGAATTTTGGGGGGATGACAATGCAGGGAGCGAGATCTGCTCCTCAGCAGCATTTGACATATATAGAGTTGTTCGGCTTGTGGAAGACTGTGGCAATTTCATACAGTCATGATATGCACATGAACTGCTTTGCACTGAGTGCATCAGCTGGGAATAGGCACTCAGGTTTCAGAACTACTTCACACACAAGTCTCAGTTTCTCTCGCTGAAGAGCTCCACTTGCCATAAGATTTGTCTGGAGCCCTTGGGGTTCCCTATGATTTCATGCCCTGAGACCTGCCAACCTTAGCTGGCCAGCCTGCCCCTGTGCCAACTTCCTGCCTTCTGCTGCAATGCAGGGTCTTACATACTGCTGATGTGGATGGAAGCAGTGTTTCTGTAGTCCTCACAGTTTTTATACATAGAATAAGCAGGGATATCATCTTGCTTGTTGCCTGAAGCAGTAAAACAACTTGGACCAGAACTGGTGGGATTTCCCCAGGCAAAAATCTCACGTGTTTCCATAAGAATAGCTCCTCCAGCTTGGTTTCACAATTCTTGAACTACTTTCCCTGCTGGTGTTCTGTGTAATACAAGAAATGTTTTTTGAATCCTGACTCAAATGCATTCCTACCAATCTTATCCAGGGTTACATGTGACAGAAATTATATCATAGATTTGATTTCCAGAGCAGTTCAAAGTGTCCTGGACAGCTTCCTCATCCTGTGCATGTTTCTCATTGTTTTTCAAATGAGAAAATGATCCATTAATGTGCATGAGAACATATCAGAAGCACATGGCACTGCAAGAGACTTAGTGGCAGTAGATCTGATCAAAAGATCTTCCCAGTTTGACCCCCAAGGTTTTGATGAAGAAGATTCACGTGGAGCCAATTTAGCAAACAAGCGCAGCATTAAAGAGCCCAGAGGCATTTCGAGGAAACCCAAGGCTCCAGCTTAGCCACATAAAGAATATCATCAAATGTTTTCTACAAATAAAAATAAATATACAAATAAACAGTGCCATGGATAACCATATTGGATAAAGAATGAAGAACTTGTTCTTACTGTTCTCATAACATCGACCTGTCTTCAGGTTCTACCTCTACCAGTTTTACAAGCCCTCTACGCTAGAAGTGGTTAATTAGTGTTTTGTTGTTGTACGGTGTTATGGACGTGAAGCAACTAAAGATAAAAAAGTTTAAAGGTCTCTTGTAACCCTGCAATGCCATTTGTTATGCCAAAATAACCTCTTTTCATTACTGCTTTGCCACTGTAGCACGCAGGTTATTCCCTCCCATCCTCCTCTGCAATGAGGGCAGCTTTCGCATCAGAAGAATTCTTGGCAAATTAACGCGCTACCTCTTGGGCTAATTAAATTAGAAAGGATCAAAAATACAGAGCAGCTTTTGTGGTGGACACAATGTTGTGTTTCATGCAGTTTGCTCAGAGAGGAATTTCTGCCATTTATCCCCCCCCCCCCCGCTTGTTGTTTTTTTTCTGCCTCTGGCAGCATTCTGGACTCTCTAACACAGTCAAGTTCCTAATTTGCCTCAATGAGAGAGAATTATTAACTGATAATAAGAAAAGGAGCATTCACAGCTCCAGGCTGAGCTACGTGGAGAAGGGTGAAGCTATACACAGCACCTGAAGCACATGCAAGTTTTATTAATTCTGCCTAAAACGAGGCATTCAGGAGTAAAATAATTGTGCAAATGACAAAAACAATTATAATTTTAGACTCCCTGGTTTTGAAAACGTGAACTGCTTTATTTTAAAGAGAGATAGCTTAAGTTAACATAACAAGTTTGCCTCTTCTCAATGCTCACACTGAAACAATTTGGGTTGAGGCTTCTCCATATAACTACTTATTGTTTTAAGTATTTACTGGTGGGTAATTTTAAGCATAAAATCCATTTACTTGATTGAATAATGCTGTTGTTGACTACAATGCAGTGGGTTTTGTTTTGTTTGTTAGGATATCATGTTCAGAAGCTTGACTATTGATTTTAAACAAGCATCAAAATACTGAACCATGAGATTAATGAATGGAAGTATCATTTGGACTGCTCAGCTGTCTCAGTAAGCTCACAAAAGGGTGTTAGGGAACATGACAGTATTATTAATTAATCCTACCATCATTAAGTCTCCCAGGTAGAAGTACATTATTGTGGATGACTCCAAAAGCCAAGTAATCTGAGTTGCCATTTGTCCACATTTGGGATACTGTATAATAATTGTGTGCTGTCAAACTGATTCTGTATTATGCGTTGTTTTTCTGGGGTAGCAATAGCAATTAACAATTACACTTATATACCACCCCATTGTGCTTAGTGCACCTTCTGGGCAGTTCACAAGGTTTGCATTTAGCATTTTGCTCCCAACATGTAGAGTACACATTTTACCCACCTTGGAAGGATGGAAGACTGAGTCCATCTTGATCCCTGCCAGGATTGAACTCACAATGCTTTGGCTACAGTACAGCAGTTTAAACACTGACCCACCAGGGCTCTTTTCTAGAGAATATACAGAAGTGTTTTATCATTCACCTTTTGAAGGAGTATCCAGAGAATGTTGAAAGAGGTAGTTAGATGTAGAAGAGCAGAGTCTGCTGCATGGAGAGAGACAAGCTAGTTGAACGGTTCAAGACAATTTTGGTAAAGTTATGAACATTGATTAGTCGTCTTCTTCTCTCATGTCTAGGTCAGACTTTGAACTGCCAAGATGAACCCACCTTCCAGGTTTTGTCATTGCCCAAACACAAGTCCTCATTGGTACTTTTTTCCAGCAGTAATCGGCAGACTAGTAAATGAGCCAGATTCTGTGTCTCTCCACATTCACAAAGTGAGTTGTTGTCTACCAACAGCCCCCATTTGAGCTTGTTGGTCTTGCATTTAGGTACTCCAACCCTCAACCTATTCAGGGTCTTCCAAGTGATGCAGGGGAGGTCATATTCCTCAGCCATATCCTTCTTTAATGTTATTCCTTGTCCAGTGAGCTCCTTCCTCCATCTTCTAATTCGATTTTGCTCTTGTGTACAGTCAAGAATGTTTGTTCTTGTCATAAAGCTCTTTCCTGGATCTGAGTTGGGCGGCTTGAGGCACATATCCATTCAAAGGATGTTGAGGTTCATTCTCTAACATTGGTGGATGATGTGAAGGAGGCAAGGGTAGGGACAGGATGAACAGGAAGGAAAAGGTAATTTTCAGACACTGGAGGCTGCAAAGCAAAAGAAAGTCTGGAATGTGACCCACAGAAGCGTGACTGGTGTTCCACTTGCACGTGCAGCTGCCCTATTTTCTTGTTCTGTGAAGACATCTAAACACCATAATAAAGATATGCACAAATCAATAGATTAGGTAGAAATTACCAGGGGAGCAGCCATGTTGCGAGACAAACTATAAAAGTTTTGAACCACTGTAAAGACCAGCAAGCTCTGTAAAGACCAGCAAGGCCAATTTTTCATGTACTGCAATCCACTTCTTCAGATGCATGTAACATAACATCAGGGCACACACCTTTATGTTCTCATGGTATGTGTGTGATTGAATTTTAGTAGGAAGACAAAAGGACCTTATGTGGTGATGAATATAACACTGGTAGTTAATGGTTTTTCTTTTTCTTCTGTGTCTAGGCCAGATGTGAAACTGCCAGAACAAAGCTATCTTTTGGTGAGTTCATTCTGCAGTTTCTTTTGCCTGACCTAGTGTGAGAAAGATTAGCCAGCACAAGGTGGTGGTTGTCTAGGGTAGGGTATGCCAGATTGTGGTTCAAAAATATCACAATCTTTGAGGAGGCTCTTTCTGTGTACCCCAGTTAATGGTTGTTCAAGTGTCATTGGGAGTTGATACATCTAACAATCATCTTTAAGAGATATTCAAAAGTCACTGGCAGGAAAAAGTACATCTAAGCGGTTTAACACATGTGTCTAAGAAAAGAGTGTGGTCTCTTTGTCTGTCTGTCTACCCCTCCCTCCCTCCCTCTTCCTTTCATACATATCTATGAGAATGCTGAAATTCTTAGGTGAACCTGGAGAACATGCAATGTCATACCTATGTTAACATGATCTGTGACTCTCAACATGTTTATGAAAGTTTTGATATTAGCATCTGGAGAAAGATTATTTGATATACATTTATACTCTGGTGCTTTCCACACAAAGAAAAAGACTGAAATCGTCAAAGCAGGGGGAAATAGGAATGCAAAAATTAAAAGCAAAGAGCATTGCCCTACTGATATGAGTTGTATGACAGGTTTTTTAATGTGTTACAAGGGTTGTTATCTTTTGAGCCTGAATTCTGCATGAGGAGTCTTGCCTATTCACACAACTCACTTGTCTATTCACACAATACATGTCAATAATGCCTGTAACTTTGCTGGGACATTTCTTTGCAGCTATGAAACCCAGTGCATGCTGCACTTCCACTAGTACAGTAAAGTGTCTATAAGGTTCTGATTCAAGGCAAATCATCTTAAGAGAAACAGAAATGAAAATCATGTATGATTTTTCTACTTAACTGGGATCTGTTGTATTTTCATATGCCATCTCTATCTCCTTTATTTTTATTTCAAT